>QLPA01000243.1:0-46051 GCA_003313945.1 Lactifluus pinguis
GGTGGAGCCCTGCAGCGGTCAAGGCACGTGTTCCAAAGAAATGAAGAGATTTGAGATTGCCTCGTTCACGCAGCTGAGCGAGAGCAAGCGCTGTCGTTTTTTTTGGCTGGAAAGTCGAGGATCCCCAGAGTGTCAAGTTCTTCGCAGGGAGTCCTCGCTTTATAGCGCACAAAAATAAATTCTGCCAGTATTGCTGGACGTCGTGTTAAGCAAATGTCTGTCTTGTTCATTCCTTTTCCTTGTAGACAGTCCATCGATATCCTGTTGGCGGCGAAAGTTGGCGAAGATCCTCAGCCGCTGGGCACTTCAAGTTAGCACAGCATTCCGGCGGGGGCTCGCCCATTTGTTCCAAAATAGGCTATACAACGAAAACATTTAAGCAATTATTAATAATGTAATAGGCCGGACCGGGGGTTCACCAATCTGGCACCGGCTCCGTGTGAGCCGGTGCTCACTTTTGTTTACTTCCTTGTTCAGTGGCAGTAGGCAGCCGCCGTTGGAAATTGGCACAAAATTGATGCAACTCTGTGATATGGAACGGCGCAATACCAGTACAGTAGCTGCCAGTGTTGGCGTTGTTGGATCCACCCTAACGTGTTACCTTATAGAATGACCAAGTTCGGCAGGGGGCGGTCTGGAAGGCTCAGCATGGCCTCGTCATGACGTCATCTCGAGAGGGGAGAGATGCGGAAAATGTGGAAACTCTCCCATGTCGGTGTTTAGGTGACTCTGGATGCACGACACTCTCTTTCATGACCGCGAACTTGAAGGACTGATTCACAAAAATTATTGTTAATTATTAATAATATATAACATACCTAGCAGTGGTGAAAACACTGAAACTAAATTGACTTGTCTTTGAACCAATATTTCGGAAAATGTTTGAGAGTTCCCGTCAAACTCTTACACGAGTCCAAACACGAGCCTCTCGGACATACCGCTACTTTTGATCTCAAGACGGGGTAGCTCTATCGCGGAAAGCTCGCCGAAGGTGGCCCATCATCATAGATCCCGATGGATGTTCAAGCTGATATTTTTGTTGCAGAGGAGGATAATCTCAACATCTCCTTGAGGGACACCACCATGACTGGAAGGGAGGGTCGCGTCTCTCAGCTTGATCAAGTCTACGTTCGAGGGTGTTCAATTGCAGGTTTAATTTGTGCCTCTTGTGCCACCCCTCCCAGAGCTATATCTACACGCGATCATCCTTGCAGGCGACGGCCCTCCTAACACTGACTTTTTTCTAATCATGAAACCCAGCGTGCACACTCCCCGCGGAATACCCGCATCAAGGACCGTATCTGCTCAGCTGTTTCATACAATCATTGTATTTTGCGCGACGAGTCTGATGATGGTCATCGTTATCTTCGCCTTCATCTTCGCCTTTCTGCTCAGGCTCATCGACCCCACACCAACGTCGCGGCACGCTACATCTCTCCTCGAGCCCAAGATCATAATCGCGCTGCACACCGCGCGAAGCGCTCCTCACCCCTCTCTCTCGCTCACGAAGACCCTGCGCGAGCTCGAGCCTTCAACACCGGACGTGGCGGAGGACCCACTACGAGCGCTAACTCGCATCTGTGACTTCCTCGCATGTTACACCGCGCGCGCGCGGAAACGAGGCGAGTTCGATACCACGCCACCCCTTGCGGGTCTGGGACTGTACCTCGATGCAATGCGTGTTGATCTCGCGCGCATAGATGAAATGGTGCAGGACGGGAAGCAGGAAGCGCAGCGGTCGAATGAAGGGAGCGATCGGAAGGAAGATTTTCGACGTGCAGGTGTAGGCGCGGGTGCAGATACAAACGCGCATAACGAGCCGTGTCTCGTTGTTCACCCCCATCAAACCACACACAGTAATCCCTTCCTTACTCCTCCATCCCAATTCCCAACCACCCTCTCACCGGTATCCCCCCACGATCCTTCCTTCTCGACCTCTTCATCAGTCGTACCACGGACAGCACCCCCTATCACCGATACAGAATACCCACCACGTCCCACCACAGTCACGACCACGACCGCTAGTACTCCACGCAAACGCAAGGACGCCGTTTTCCGTGTCCCCAAAAAAGTATCTGGTCCAGTCCACGCCGATGCCAACGGTGCAGCTGTACGAGCAGCGGCTGTGCTCACCCGCTTTGCCGATCTGTGTGCGGGACTTGAGGGTACTGTACGTGAACGCGGCGCCGCGTTCATCAGCAAGATGATCATCTAATGTGTGTAGTTACGAGATTACCATATCAGTGGTTCTGAGTCAATGGCGCTGTAAGGTTAGCCACGCGGCTGGCCGTGAATCCTCAATCTCAATTTGTATGCAATTCTCACTCGCCTCGCGCTTCTGTATAGTGTGTGGGAATTGTGTATGTGGCTGACCTTACGGGAAGGCCATAAGTACCGCTTTGTTATAAAGTTTGTTCATACTGTAATAGATCACACGCTAAATAACACAATTGTGGTACTGGATGCCATATGTCAAGTTTTGTGGTGACTGAGCAAGAATATGAGAAATTCGAAGTGATCCATTACGCAACCACTGGCATGGTCCACTACCAGCCACTGTTAGTAGCGCCTGATCAAATTGGGTGTTTAACTCGTCGGTTATGTACATTTCGTTATGTACAGTTGGAAGACAACAATATACATTTGGTTTAACTCGTCAAGTCCAAAATTTGTGACGGTAAGCACTATTTTTGGGAAACATCACGGTCGTGTCCATGTGATGGGTTGGCAAAAAAAAAAACTTGGCATACTCTCATAGACTCAATCTCCCATAATGGTTACAGTCGGGCCGCAGCAGCCACAAGGGTTAGTTGGTTGAACTTGAAAACCTCGTGAGCACGTGTATTGCCGGAGGTCTCGTGGCCATTCTACGGCAGCCTTTTCATTTGGTCATCGCTAGCAGCGACCTACAGCCAGACCGGTTCGTCCCAACGTTATAATAAAAGTCTTCTCCCTCCATCGGCCGGTTCCTCCAATGCCTGGTGATTAACGCTGTGTCAGATCCCCTGCTACTAGGTCCTGGGACAAACGAAGGGACTCACACCGTCCGGACATGTTCCTTGACCGTGGATATATTCCTGAACCACTGAATCTCGCCGTTGGCGGGATCGATTCTTATCGGGCAATGCAAGCATGCAAATGCGTGGTAACTCGAGTGCTCGTCCCCGCTTATCGGCACTGTTTCCGTCGTCCTGACCAACGACCAGATGGGCTCGTCGACGTGCCAACGTTCTTTCCTCGCACCAATTGCGTGAGCAATCTGAAATACCCATCAACACTGCGGCGCCAAACCGGACTGAAATCAATTCTTACGCATGAGCGCCAGTCCCGCACACAACGCCCGAGCACGTCTACCCCGTTCTGGATGAAGGACGCGCGCGGGCATCCGAGGCAAATGAATCTATCGTTCCTCCTGTCCAGCTCCAGCGCCGTAGTCTCCCTTCCGAGTCCCAAACGCTGAAGAAGCTCCTCCACGGCAGCCCTGCCTAGCACGCTTAACCGAGGGCTGAGTCCTTTCAGTTTATGTGCGCGGTCGCATTGGTGCGCAAGCATGTGAAGCCCAGAAGCCGAGAGGTGGCAGTCGGAGCATTCATATATGGACGTTGCGAGGCCGAGCGCCTCTTCGTCCGTCGCGTACTCAGGAGCATTGCCTCTTGGAAGAAGAGACCGCAAGAGGTTCGCCCGTTTCTGTTTCTCCGTCTCAATTTCGAGCTCGAGTCTACCTATAGCCTCAGATATCTGGGCTATGAGTTGTGGACTTTCATAATCGCTACCGAATGCTACAGCATCTGCGAGGGCCTGGTTTTCGCTCAAGAACTCGACAGCTGTCGGCGCAAGAGCTAAATGGAGTCGGGGGAGTGTCCTCAAAAAGTCCCCGTAATGGGTAACCAAGACATTCCAACGCTGATGGTAGGTTTCTCCTCCTTCCCGTATCAGGCGTAGGTGCCTGGCATCGTTGACTCGAGGACGGAGGATTGGTTCGACGCGTTGCCATGCTAGGATCATTGCATGTTAGAAGAGACAAGGTCACAATGCCAACCAGACATACTTCGATCAGTGATAGGCTTGCTAGTTCTCACTTCACGATGCAAGCGAAGTATGTTCACATCTATCTCCAGATAGTAAGGGCTGGGGAACTTGGTTTTTATGCTGCCAAGGCATCGCATGAGCAACCATCTCGGCCGTGAGTCAAAACACGTACTAGTTAAACCGCTTTTCCCTGGCGTCAGACAATAGATTGTTGCGCTCTGTCTCGCGGGCCTTTTCCCATGCCAAGCATATGGCGGTATGCTAGAATGGAGGTCAATTTAGAGCCCTGTACATGAACATTGTGTAGGAGAATTACCTCTTGGTTCTCTACGACCAACTTCTTCTTTCCTTCCAAGAATTCAGTAGTGGTTGCCGTTGTATTGGGAAGAAGGCAGTCAAGAACATGGTCGGCGCGCTCATGTGCGTGAAGTTCATCCTTGAACGCCTGAACATCTTCGTCCCACCAGTGTTTAACGCATAAGGACCTCGGTGGGTGAGTAACACTCTTCGCGTTCCCTATTAAAGTATTGAGCGAACGCACGCGAGCGATGGCGGTTAAACTAACCTGTATCGAATCGGATCATGTCTGCGTACTCTGGTGTATCTAGAGAGCAAACCAGACTGGAAGGGTCAGAATACTGTCAGTTTAAGGTAACAAGGTTTGCCGCTTACTGCGATTGCAAACAGGACTTGCATGCACGGCGACGCAAGGAAAACAAAATCTTAGTGACCCGCGGTGCACCGCAACTCTGAACCGCGCAATTTGTAAGTGACGCTCTGAGCCATCACCATTTAAAAAATGGGTTACTTACATTGCAGTTTGTACTGCCAAAAAGTAAATGAGACCATGCCGGGGGGCACATATCTTGCGGGCAAGGTGGAGCACCAAAATTGTAAAGGGACGCATTCCAAAGAAATGAAGACTGCCGAGACATGAGAACGAGACGAAACGCCTTGTTCACGCGACCAAGCGACAGCAAGTCCGCGGGCGAGAGATGAACAAAAATCTTAAACGTCCACATGTCAGATCTTGTCATAGCGCAAAAGTAAAGTATACCACCTACCTCGTACAAAATATCCAAAGGCATAGTCGGAAGTTCACTCAAGCAGCCGTGAAACCTCTTAAACAGAATGCTCTTTGCGTTTCCTCTGTTCTTAGCCTGATTGACCTTGGTTCGCTTAGAAGGGGGCTCCTCTATAAACGGCACTGTGAGGGCTAGTAGAATAGACGTCATGGTTGGTCCGCTGAGATTATTTGAGTTCTATTTCTTCTGTACACGAATGCACTAAAGAGCTCTGTATTTAAAGCCATAGAGAGCCAAGTGGCACGGAGAGCCACAAATAGCTGTTTGGCTTCGCGAAGGAGCTTTTCTGTGTACCAACTGTAAAGCCGGTGCTGGCGACAATGGTGCGTCGCCGAAACCGCCGAAACCAATATCTCATACAATAGAGAATGTGTCAAGCAGGTGTCTGCTTTTGTCCAGCCTTTTTCTCTGCAGACATCTAGCGATAACCTGCTAGGAGAAAGTAGTCGAAGAGGCGGCTGCCAGTGGGCACTTCAAAACCACAGCACCGCTGTGTCTGGCGCTAAGCGCCATTACTAATGTATTCCAAAAATAGTAAAATATCGATCCCCTAGCGGCACCTACGGCCCGTGGCCCCTCATGCCACGGGTGGCTATGCCCTTGGCCATTCACTTTTGTTTTCGCCGTTGGCAATTGGCACACACAATGGAGTTCTGTGGTTTGGGTCTGTGGTAGTACGGTAGCTCCCAGAGTTGGCGTTCACCCCTACTACGTGTTGCCTTATCGAATGACCAGGCTCGGCACGTGGAAGCTCAGCCCTGGCCTCGCCGTGACGTCGTCTCGAAAGCCTGAGGAGAGATGCGGGTGGCAACGCCCCAATCTCGGTGGTTCAGAGAACATGATTTTTGGATGAATGACACACTCCTTTGTAACGTGAAGTTGTGAACTGAAAGATTGCTGCCACAATTCACAATTATTTATTATTATTAATATATAACATACATAGTAAGAATAAAAATAGTAAAACTAACTCGGTTTGTCCGAGCCTTTGACCTGTTTTCAACCAATATTTTCGGAAAATGTCTGCAGGTTTGGGAGTTCCTGTCAAACTTTTACACGAGTCTCTCGGTCATACCGTTACTGTTGAGCTCAAGACGGGGCAGCTTTATCGCGGAAAGCTCGCCGAAGGTGACCCATCATCGTAGACCCGATCAACGTTCATACTGATATTTTTGTTGCAGCGGAGGATAATCTCAACATCTCCTTGAAGGACATCACCGTGACTGGAAGGGATGGTCGCGTATCTCAGCTCGATCAAGTCTACATCCGGGGGAGTATGGTCCGTTTCTTCATTGTTCCTGATATGCTTCAAAACGCCCCCATGTATGTCGCCCCGTCTTTTTCGAGCTTTGACGGACCTTCTCACATGATCGTGTCTCCTTAGGTTTAAACGTGTTGGGCCCAACGCTATGCGAGGTCGTGGTATTGGGACGGCCCGTGGACGTGCTACAATCATGAGAGGTCTGGTTTTCTTCTTCTTCGAGCTAGGGCTTTTACTAACATGCTTATGCAGCCAATGGTACCGTTGACCCCATAATTCGAGATGTGTATGTTCGAACTAATCTGTCCTACAGCTCGTCGCGGTCGCGGTGTCCCCGCCGCAAGGGGTATCCGACGATGATGTTACTTCATTCATTGTTTGTAGTTCCTGTAACACTTTGTGTCGTACCAAAATTTAGTCCCATTGTGCAATTCGTGATTACTATTTGGATCGAGTATAATGTGTGTGAACTGTGATTGAAGCGCGTCGCGTACGCATACTCTACTCATACTCGGACGCCTGCATCAATCCTCGTCATGGACCTAAAAAGCCCAATTGCGACACCGAGCACCTCTCGGGACCCTTTTGAGCTCGAGCGACTCGCTGACGAACTCGAAGCGCGTGAGCACTCTCTCGACCCGCCAGTTCACGACCTCCCGCTCTATCCATCCCTCGCACATGACAATCCTTTCTTCACTGCAACTGTTTTCGACGTGGAAGAGTTCCTCCTCTCGCGTGTACACACATCCCTACCCGACTTGAGAGCGGAATTACGAGACTACCTTTCAGTCCTCAAGGAGGAACTCGTTCAGCTCATCAATGATGACTACGAGGCGTTCATAAGCCTTAGTACGGACTTGAGAGGGGAAGGTGCTCGACTTGACCGGCTGAAATGGCCATTAGGAGATTTAAAATCTCAAATCCTAGTGAGTTCAATGCCCTTGAATTCACGTATCATCTAAGACCTGTTAGGAATCTCGACGGGAACTGTCTATTGTTCAGGATGCGATTCAAGGCAAGCTTAAAAAGCGGTCTTCCCTTCGTGACGAGAAGGTTGGCCCCACGTATTACCTATACGCTATGTTTGACGATCCTGCAATAGACCTACTTACACCTACTTCTCAAAATCTCGGAGTCGGTGGGTCGCCTCGAGTCGCTCCTTCTCATAGCATCGCCAGATGGTCCGTCCTCGCCTGAACTCAGCTCGCTTCCCTTGAAATCCATCGGCGGCCCAAGTGAAGAAAATGACGATCGGTGCGGCCAGTTTCGCTCTGTTTGTATGCATACCCCCTCATGCCCAGTCAACAAAGGCCACGAGGGAACCGTGCCAAGCATCTCGTACGGGTTGCAGCAGAATACACTCAGCTCCTCTATCATGTATCCAAAGCACATTCTGACTCGCGCTCCGCATTTGTTGACGAAATCCAATGGGTGTGTGGGCTGTCCCTCTCATCCGTTCTTACCCCTTTGACCGTCCGGTCCTCATAGAGAATCAGTCGTATACAATCGACCTTGTCATCAGACCTTGACCATCTCTTCTCCGATACCGTGTCCATGCTCAGTACGGGAAAGCTCGCAGACATCGACAAGGCGAAACGATTGGCCGACCTAACAGAGTGTCTACGGACTTATGATGCGCTTCAACTTTGGCGGGATGCGGAAGACGTGCTCCGGCGCGACGTCTTGCGAGAATTTGTCAAAAAGGTCACTTTTGCATATGACTGATTCTACGACGCTCCGCAAAGTTGTTTAACCTATCTGCTACTCTGTAGACCATCTTCCCTGGCGCCCTCCACGCCAATCATTCCCCATTCATCCCGCAGACGCCTTTCCCACTACGCGACAAGGCCACTGTACCTGACACCGCGCGGACGCCCCACGCACCGATCACGTCCTTCGTGTCGCAAAATAACCCTTTCGATACAGCCCTGGCAGCCGCACCGCGTCTCGACGAGACAGACAACCCGCTCGCCGTCTTGTACAATAACATGCTTGGATTCGTAGAACACGATCTGAAGCGTATCATGGATGTCGCGGAACGCATAGGTACAAGAGTTGCGCAACAACCGGATGGTGGCGGGTCCAACACGGGCTTTGAGATTCTCGCCAACGTGGTGTGGGCAGAGATCGCGCGCGCCCTCATGGACGAACTTGGTAGCACGTTGTTCGCTGCGGGTCGGCCGGATGAGTTTCGCAGGGTGCGCGCTTGTCCCTCCTTAGTCCTTCGACGTTGGGAGAGCGCTCAATTCGCGAAAAAATAGAATCACGAAACGACGCAGACGTTCATCAGCTCTCTGCAATACCTCGCGCCATCTCCGCGTGCGGCATGGGCTATGGTTACACATCCCACTTTCCTGGCGTTTGAGCGTCGTTGGCAGTTGCCCGTGTACTTTCAACTGCGGTGGAAAGAGATCGTGACACGCCTGGAAGACGTCTTGTCCACGAGCAAGCTCGAACCGGAATCAGGCCCCAAAAAAGGTCTGTCAGTTCGGTGGTGCCTCAAAGTTAGTTAATATTGACGAGAATAGTTGATACCAAGTCATTTATGATGTCCTCGTCGGCCGCCGTATGGTCAGCGATAACGACCTGCTGGGACCGGAACGTCTACGTCCCACAGCTCGCACATCGCTTTTGGAAGCTTACGTTGCAGATACTAAGTCGGTATCGTACATGGATCGAGAGTAGCCTCCCGCCTTTCTCACTTGATCCCTCGAAGCAGCTACCGTTGGCCAACGAGAAAGTATGTCCTCACTGCTCCGATCTCAGTTCATCACTGAGTATGCGCAGCTTTTCGCGCCTGGCGAAACATCCAAAGTAGTCTCTCGCTCGTCAACGCCTGCCCCACAAGCCGAGGGAAGCTCTTCAGAGTCGATCGCTGCTGACGATGCGTTACTGCGTCAATGCGCAGCCGTGATCGCCGATGTAAAGTCTCTAGAATCACAAACGTGGGCGTTATGGCACAATGAAGTCAGCCAGATGCTGGAGCCTTTGTTTACCGACGAGGAATCTCCTGCGGAACACGTGCAAGGAGAAGGTGCATTCTCCTTTTTGTTTTTCTACAATTCGGATCGGATCGTCTCATTATTATTCATGGTAGATGCGCTACGAGCTGTTCTGCAAAAAATGACTACTTTCATCCCGCCGCTCTCTTCACAAATTGTAAACATCTTGACACGGCGCGCAAGCGAGGCACTGCAACCTGTACGCTCCATGCCACTACAGTTTCGCGCCATGTCGAATAAGCGCCCACCTGCGGAACCCAGCTTCTTTGTCGCGGGGTTGTTGCGCCCAGTTCGAGTCTTCTTCGGACTGGAGTCCGGGGGCGGTTCGGGCGTCTCTTTGAAGGAGGAATTGATGCGACCTTACGCGGAAGACGTGTTCGAGGCCGTGGTGCAAAAATATATCTTTTACGTGACGGCGATGCGGAAGAAGGAAGAGTCGTTGAGGAAACTCAAGAAGGGGAAGAAGCCTACGTTTTCGCTCTTTGGGGGAGCGCCGAAGGAGGACGATGGACGAGACGAAGAGCGAATAAGGCAGCAGATGGTGCTCGATGTTGAGGCATTTGGGAAGGACGCTGAGGCACTTGGGGTGGACGTGCAGGGAAGCACCGGTTTCAAGTCTTTGCACGAGATGGCTATCGCGCCCCTGATCGACGGTGAGTATCGCAAAATTCCTTATCACATGTGCAAAACTGATTTTCAACTGGCACTGGGAAAGAATCAGGATAGCCGTGTGTGCCATGGTGTCCTTTTTTTGGGGGTCTACGGTTTGGGCCCTTTTGGGCGTATCGTGACACCCATGTGCAGCATTACAAGCGGGCGTGGTTGCCACTAGCTAGGCAACTTCAGGGAGGACTCCGCATGTAGTCAGCACAGCCAAGAGGGACGATATCAGGAATTTACTACTAAGTCTAGCGTAGTTTGGAGATCAATCTGAAAAAGGCCGCGCCGCCGGCTCTTCTATTAGCACTGCGCCGGCGGAATGAAGCACATGCAAGCCTGTTTACTGTATGACTATAGGATGTGCCAAAGACAAGGGCAAGTAGGTGATGAGAGAACTACCCGCCGAGTGTAGGCATTTAAAGGGATTGGTGTACTTGAACCCCTGTCCCGTTGATAATCGTACTACTGTATGTGGCTATGCATAGGCAATGGGGAAATACATGCGGTGCATCGTCATGGTGCCATGATACCCACAGGCACGGCGTGCCTTAGAAATCCGATACCCTCCCCTTGAAGCTCCAATCACCCTCTTCCTCCACCCAGCGCTGAACAGGCTCGCGCTTTGGTCCGCCCCGTTCGCCCGTTGATGGATTAATATCGCCATCGAACTCTGGTTTGAGCGGGATAGGTGCATCCGGATGAGGAGCTTTGGTAGCAGAGGCTTGTTCTTCGGCTCGTCGTCTTTGAAGGGCCTCAAACTCACGTTGTTGCTCTGTGGGAAGCGGATGTGGTGAAGGGCGATTGAGTGGTAGTTTTGAGGTGATAAAGCGGGAAAAGATAAGAGGAGGGCGAAAGATGGTGATCATTAGTCAAAAGAGTATGCGGACTCGGGCCACGTCATGGAACGGCTTATCGGCAGCCGAGATGTCCGAATGAGCCAAGATTTTGGAAAATGAAATCAAAAAAACGATTTTGTACGAGTTGTCGTAATTGATCTAATTTACCAAAAGAACCCCTAATGGGTTAGGAAAGGGACACGGGATCGTGTGTTTGTGGTTAAACAATTTATCAGAAACCATATGTCTGGGAAAAGTTAGCAGTGAGCGTGAGGAGGGACAAGCCCAGGGCGCTCGTTGATCATCACAAATTCACCTTGGCGCAGAGGGGGGCCCTGGCGTTGTCTCGTCGAGAAATGATGAACAAATCGTCCAGAGCGCTTGTGCTTGGCAGTACAGTACTTACTTGAGCCACCACCCCTCGTTCGACACACTTTTCGGCCCCCGTTTTGTACTCTTTGTTCTCTTACCCCAGAGCTAACTCACTTTTGATTTTCGCGGCCGCCGTTGAATGCCACCCCCGAGCCAATCTAGTCTCTTCATCCAAGCGCCTCCGATCACCTCCCGTCATGTGCCACCGGCTCGACTGACCGCAGGTCCCATCTCTGACTGGCCTACCCAATCCTTCTCCTCTTCTTCTATTCCCAAGAAGCGAAACGTGGAACGAGCTTGTGATGATTGTCGTCGCAGAAAAACACGTTGCGATGGCCCTAAAATGCCCGATAACGTATGCACCAACTGCGTACAAAATAGGAAAATTTGCACCTACCTGTCAGCTCCCACTTTTTCTTCTTCTTCTTCGAAGGACTCATTCGCTTCTCTTACAGCGAAACTTCTAAGCGACGGGGTCCTCCCAAGGCGTTCGTTGCGCTTTAGCTACAATCGTCTGTTTGACTGACCGTGCCTCTAAACAGTTACGTTACCAGTTTGGAAGACAGGGTCGAAAAGATAGAGGCTCTCCTCAAACGTGTGCGTATCTTGTCATTTAAACTCTAGGACTTGCAGTTGCATGCGTGACCCCTGTTCGTTCGCTAACTTTACGGACGGTTCATCTCACAGCTCCGTCCAGAGACTGATTTCTCTGCTGAACTGGGTCCTCCTATTGTCCGTGACTCTTGGAAAGATGAGCCTGTCCCTTTATCGGCAGGCGGAAAGAATTCGACAACATGGTCGTTTCGTCAATCCCCCGTCCTCTCCACCCCCGCGCCTCTGTCTCGCG
The DNA here is from genome assembly GCA_003313945.1 of Lactifluus pinguis. Classification (NCBI taxonomy): domain Eukaryota; kingdom Fungi; phylum Basidiomycota; class Agaricomycetes; order Russulales; family Russulaceae; genus Lactifluus; species Lactifluus pinguis. Next base: position 12,093 of record QLPA01000243.1, read on the forward strand.
ATCAAACAACCGTATCGACCTCTTTACCTGTTCTTTCAGATGACGATGGTGCTTCATCTGACGAAGACGACCCAGCAAGTCAGCTCATTCAGTCGCTCGGGCGCCTTACTCTACTCGATAGGGGGCCTCATGTCAAGGCCGATCGTCTACTCGACGCCGCATATCGGTTTCATGGTAAAAGCACTACCTTTTCCCTTGTCATTGCCGCCCGCGAAATTAGAGCGACGTACCTCCTGGAATCCATAGGGGCTGATGCAGATACTATAGCCAATGAAATAGAACACATCCGGGAGAGTGGGCACAAGAGCGTCCGGGCTATAAAAGAAGGCTTACGTAGGAGAGAATATTGGCACTCTCCAGATGTGAGTATTCATTCTCCTCAGCCGTCTTCTTCTTACCCCCTGTCTTTTACTAATTTTTGCGCGGAAAACTTTTTGGTGTTTCTTTGTCTGATACTCTTTGCTCCTAGTGGGAACTCGCATATGAGGGAGAATACACTCCTTCAGGTACTTTCTCGGGGCTCCTGCAACACTGGCCGTCGTCGGATCTGGCTGCAGCTCTCATAGATCTTTACTTTTTGCACTGCAACAGCATGTTCCCTCTTTTGCACCGACCAACGTTCACGCGCCATTTTGCGGAGAGGTTGTATGAGAGTGATATTTGGTTCGCATGCACCTGCATGTGTGTATTTGCCCTGGCTAGTCGCTACACAAATGACTCGCGGGTCCTCCTGGACGAGCCCGCCGAAGTCCCCCCAAACGAGCCATTTCAGTGGCAAACGGCGGGATTTAAATATTTTTTCTCAATCTTAGGTATGGTACCTGTATGCGTTATTGGTCATGAAACTGAACATAAGCATGTAACAGAAGTCGAGAATAAAAAACGGGCCATGTTGAGCCCGGCAAGCCTATTTGAGATTCAGACGCTATGTGTAGGCACGCCCATTCTCGTATGGAAACGTTGCTAACTGGCTGTGCGTTCGTAGCTCATGACTCAGTTTCAATGCGAAACTCGATGGCATCGCAGCACGTGGCATACCATTGGCGTTGGGATTCGAAAGTTACAAGACACCGGCGCGCACTGTAAACAATCGTATGCTAAAGCGGGACCCAGTGTTGAGAACGAACTCTGGAAACGGGTGTGGTGGTACTTGAATGGCCTGGACCGCATGCAGTGCGCTATCCTTGGGCGACCTGCTGCCACAAAGGAAGAGAGGTAAATGTCTTTGTGCCTCACGCTTCCCATGTGCTTACGTTGGCAGCATCAACGTCGAATACCCTCTTGAGGTTGATGACGATTTCTGGGAGAACGACGACCCACAGCTGGCTTTTCGACAGCCACCCGATAAACCTTCGACAGTCGTCGCGTTCAATCTTTGGCTCCGACTCACCGACATTGTCGCATACACCATGCACAGTTTTGTGGGTCACTTTTTGTCCTGTCATGGCTTTCACATCTTCATTTATACCTCTGAAGGACTATCACGAACATGACGTCTTCTCTGGTCTACGCGCGGAGAGAATTTCGAATCGATTGAATGAGAGTCTGACCGAGTGGGCGGAGAAAGTCCCCCAACACTGTGCGCAGGGGCTCAGATTTAAATGACCCGCGGAGATATTGACTATAGTCGCAGTGAAATGGTCTCCTGACATCGAAGATGTTGTGGTTGCTAATCAATCGGCGACACTCTATACGACTTACAACCTGATAACGATACTTATGCAGCGCGCCTTCGTCCCGTCTTCCCTTACCCTGTTATCCTCTCCACGTGACATACGACCCACCCCACCAGGTCTCGCACAAGCCCTGACTGCACGTGCTGTATCGGTCAACGCTGCAAAGGCTACTGCGCGGATCTTGATGATTATGCACAGGCGTTCTCTTTCAAATGTTCCGTTGCTGCTCGTTGGCGCTGAGATCGCCGCTGCGGTCTTATGCGTCGATCGGTGGATTATCAAAGCTCGCGAGGGGATCGGCCCTGGGCGGGACGATACACTCTCGCCAACGTCTGCGCAGAAGATCGAGTCCCATATGCAAGATGTGAATTTGCTATTGACAGCCTTTCGATGGGCTGCACCCCGCTGGGAGACAGCGCAGGAGAAACTGTGAGGATATTCGCAGTTTAATGATTCCCCTTCGAGTCCTTTGTTAACCGTACAGGTAGGGTTTACCTTGAGAAGATGGTGCCCGACTTAGAAAAGGACTCGGCCGATCTACTAGGAGGGTATGGATCTACTACCCTTGATGTTGTACGTGAACATCAGGCGTATCATCTCCTCACTCCTCTCAGGCTTTTTTCAGCATTCTCCACTGGCGCTTTCACGGCCAGACATTTCCCGTTACGGGCCCCACTCTCCTTCCACAGCAACTATGACGACAATGATGAGTACCTCACCGCACTATACATCCGGACAAGTTTCCTTGGAAGATCCTTGGCTTCGCGACCTATCTCGTCAATACACTTCATCACAGGCGATCCCTCGTATCTCGGCTCGCTCGTCTAAATCACATCTTCGAGAGAGCGATTCCGTCGAGCAGCCTCGACGGTCCGGAGAAGAGGCGATGCGTCGGCAAAGGTCATACACAACGCTCTCTTCATTTGCCCCGACAGTGGGACAACCTGTGGTCGATTCCTCGTCCGAGTTTGCGCGTGTGAAGCACGAACCGGATGGTGATCCGAGCATACCTCCACTGAGGCTGGGATGGGCGTACGAAACCCATTCCCCACCTTCGCCAAACCTGTCCGTAACCTATTTTTTTTTGGATTGTCTCCTTAGATTGACTGAGCATATATATAGGTGGGATGACAACCCCGGGAGAGCAAGTCAATATCACGGGAGCGTTGCGCGAAACATCCCAAGTTCATCTTTACTTAGCCACCTGTACAGATCGACGCGAGACTATCCAGCCGCTCTTTCTCGTGGAACAGGCGGCGGGGCTGCGGGTTGTGGCTCTGCTATCTAATTAAAAGACTTTAAAGTTCCGTGTTTGCTCGCACCCCCCACCCCGATCACGTTAGGACGCAACGCGGACAGTCAGCGAGCAGAGAATGGTCATATGCTTTTGATAGATTTTGCTGCCTTTTTTTTTTCCAACGTCCACTTTCTGTTATAATACTGTACTTCTCCAGTTTTTCATGTCGGCTGCCAAATAGACGATTTGCTTCACATCGGTAAGATTTTTTTTAATTCAGCCACACTTAGTTACATGACCTATCACATCTCTGTCCATGTGTGTACGAGTATATAATGTATCTAATCGGGATATGGGATATGCGGGGCTACCGTGCTTGAATTCCAGTTGGTCAATATTCAAAACAAGTCATGGCAGGCGTCCACCTGCTCAGGAACATGCGCTGGAGGAATCGGGCTCTCGGTGACAGGTTCAGGAACGACTAACTTACAGTCGTAGTTTTTTTTTTTTTTCAGTGAGCGGGAGAGCAGTTTAGCTAGGAACTCCGAGAAAACCGACCCGGGGATATGGGCTTTCCTTGTACTAAAAAACCTTGTCAAACTCAAAAATAAAAATTCCGTTTCCCGGCTTTCCAAACTTGGGTTTTCAACGATGTTCCTTTGGAAGGTATCTCTCGGCCGTGCTGCGGCGGGCTCGGCAGCTACTACTGCTACTGTTGGAAATCGACCCTGGCGAGACGGACGTTTCGGCCGAGGTAAAACTGCTCCGAGATTGCTCTTTTAATATAGCACTTTACAGTACATCCTTTGCTACTTATGGATGCTATTATAGCCCCTTTTAGCTTACTATTTGCTACTTAGGGCTCTTTCCTGAACATTCTCGAGGGCTTTACACACATACATACACATATATACATGTACAATCCCCCCCTTCAGGGGATATATAAACTGTACCCTACGTACATCCAATTTAAGGCTTTTGCCTCCGGGCTCAATTTTCAACAGCTACTACTGCCAAAAGAAGATTGCAGACCCTTAGTACTACTGCTAGTAGCGGAACGTCGATGCACTGTCATGTGTTGTACGTAGATCGGGGCGTGATTGTTCTGAACAAGCCACCCGGACTCGTATCGCAGGCCACTGCACCCAGTCACGATCACGATGCTCTCCCAACAACAAGGGCCCAGGCACGGGCAGCAGCGGCAGCGCCAATAGTAGTAAATGCCGCTATTTCTAGGAAGAATGTCCACCGGCGTCAGGTGGCGGCGCCACCATTGGCACCACAATCTGTTGTGTTCGATGATGTACTGTACGGTGAGACTCAATTGTAATTCGGTGACCCGACGGGGAAGAAACCTGATTTTTTTTTCTCAACTAATGACATGTCGTGATTGTAGAGCTGCGACGGAGGTATGAATTGAGTACAAATCCATATCCGGTCCATCGTCTAGACAAGGTAACAAAATACGCACACACACATACTGTAACCACTTAAGAAAGAGAACCTCTTTTTTGGTCACAAGGGAACTACAGGTGCTCTGATTCTCGCACGTACAAAGGCCTTGGCTCGCGAACTCTCGCGGCAATTCCGTTCTCGTGCCATCGAAAAGACGTATCTAGCCTTGGTCCGTGGTGGATCCAAAACGTTCCCGGTCAAGGAAGGGTCGATCACACGTTCGCTGTGCTTTCAAGATGGTCGCGTACGGATCGCCGGCGCCGGCGCCGGTACTGGAACGCAAACGCAAGCAGCAGCAGCAGAACCCGAGCCTGCGGGAGGCAAATTCGCAAAGACGGCGTGGGAGGTACTCGCTTCTTCGGTGAGTACCTGTACTGTACAATTGACGAGCCCTCCACAAACGACAATCCTCACTGATTGATTGATATGCGCACGGTCAGGACGTCGCGCCTGTGTCGCTATTGCGTCTGTACCCACACACAGGGTTGAAACACCAGCTACGGGTACACATGGCACACGTGCTGAAGGGTACGTACGTTACGTACGTCCATGGTCCGTAACAAGTGCACCCATGCAGTATATCTTTGCAGTGCCTATTCTTGGCGATACCCTGTACGATCATCATCATAGCACGATGCCAACCCAGCAGCACATCTTGGCACCAACCCTCCTTCCCGAGAACCGTCTTTTTTTGCACTCTTCGTCAATCTCCTTCTGGGTAAAAAAAATGTTTTCTTTTTCCTGGCGTGGAAAAGCTAGCTGACAACGCTATTTTTTTTTTTTGCTTTTTAGAGGTACCGACGCGAGGGTCTTCATAAGCGATTTCGCTTGACAATCGTCGCACCACTTCCGGCAGACTTTGTCAAATTATGTCGTGACCTGAACCTACACGTACCCGAGGATGTGGTTCAAGGGGGCGTCCTAGTTGATGGAGAACGCCTCAGAGAAGAAGAAGAAGGGGGGCTCCATCCGAGCATTGTGACTTAGCTTAGCCGCACAGCGCGTCACTATTCAGCAAACTGTTGACATCATTTATGATTATGCCGCTTGACGCCATCACCACGACGTTACTGGAGCTGGAGCATTACACAGCGCAGCTGCCAGAACGGACGCCGCTTTCGCAGGGATGGCCAGGGACAGGGTGTTTTGGGTTGGAGCGATCGGGCCCTATTGGCAGTATGGCGAAAAGATCATTGACGGTCCAGGAGGGACGGCATTGAGTATCACACCATTACATGATCTTGTGTCGTTCAATGATTTTTCAAACTCTCGTTCAGCTCGTCGGGGCTCTCCGAGTTTTCACCCCCACTGAAATATGATCATCTTCAATCGTTTGAAAGTGAAAGATAAACGTATGTTTTGTAGTGGCTGAATCATTCTGCTACCCTAGCGAGCTACTCGTCTGATATATATGTAATTCAGTGCAGTGTCTACAGTAGTTGAACCGTTCAATCAATGTGACGCAAAGTTAATTGCCTTTTCAAATTGTGGGCGTCTATTTTTGGATTGTTACCGACCGTGTTGTTGCTACACCGTAGGTCCATCACTTCATTGTTATATTCAACCGTGATAGCTTTTCAAATCCTGTTTGAGTGTTGGCGATAGCCTTGAAACACCCCAGTACCAAGCATAATATCTGCTCACTGTTGCACTCCTGTCTGCAAACTCGAAGAGCAAGCTGACTAGCTCACATCAGAAAAATGTCAATAAATAATCATGAATCATTACAGACGCAGTAGAGTAAGGACGGGTTCGATGCCCCATCACTCAAGTTTTCTCTTCCTCTTCTGGGGGCTGAGCTGCGGCTGTTTTTTGTTCAGCAGTCGTTGATGAGGTCTCTGCAGCCGCTGTAGCCGATGGCTGCACCGCCGCGTAAGGGTATGTATATGGAGCACCCACTTGCGCATGTGGGGGCACTTCTCCGCTGGCTGTACCGCTCGAGCCCCGCATAATCGAGTTCAGCACTAGGGCCAGTCCACTCATTTGAGCAGCCTGGAGTAGTGAGACATTTATTTCAAGGCTAAGCATAGCGCCATTGGCTGATGTACCACGCAGGACCGCAGGCGGTGTAGGTGATTTAGCCGTCAAGGACTGTATAGGAACGGGCACGATGCCCAGAGCATGTAGTGTTGGCAACGACGTGAGAGGAAGCTGGACAGGGATCGAAGTGGACATAGGAGCAGGGGTAGTGGGCGCTGGGGCTTGTGCGATAGAGGCGGGCGTTGATGGTGACGTCGTCGTCGTCGGTGTGGAAGGAACAGATAGCGCTTTGGCGGATGAGATGACTGGGGGAACGTACTGCGTGATGGTGGAATTGAGCGGGACGGAATAGGGATAGCCCTGGCTGGTACTGGCCGACCCTGTCGGCGCCCCGTAGGTTTGGGCATAGGGATAATGGTAAGCACGGTAGTGGTGTGCGTAGACGGGAGCTGCAGAAGGATAATAGTTTGTGCGCTGTGCGGCCGCGGCTCGCTGCAAACGCGTGAGATGCTCCAGCTGGGCTTTCGAGTTGCGTAACTCTGTCGTCAGTGCGGTATGTTCGGCGCGTTCACACTCGATCATTTGTCGTTCGAGAAAATATGCTTGGTCATCGGACGCAGTGCGCTGGAGCAGGGCAGTAAGTAAATGGTGGAGGTGAATATGTACGCGAGGTAACATGCCTTGCCAGACCTTGTCCGAGCGCGACGAAAGCGTTCCTCGAGTGCCCGACGGCGCTTGAAGCACTCTAGTGCAAACTTGGTTTCTGAGTCAATTGTGAGCGAAGAAGCGGTATTTTTAACCAGAAAAAAAGGACGCACCCGCAAGTTCATTCTGGAGTATCTCTGTTTCCGTCGCTTTGCCTTTGCCCTTGGCCACCTTGAGAAGGTCCTCCTTGGGGTGTTGAAAAACATGGTACGGGAGTAACCGGTCTATCACGTCGTCGATATCCCGAAATGGTGTATCGATATCGGGGAAGAGCACGGAGATGTGGTCGCTGGTCAAGCGGGCAGCAACTCTAGATGAGATTTTTTTTTCACATGTTGTACGACCATGAGCGACCTCGTCCTGCGACGTACCTCGCCAACACCCGCGAAGAAGTGGTTTCTTCGTGAGGGGTTAAAGGAACTACGGGTGGCCTCCGTCGGTGCAAGCGACTGGGAGATGGAAGAACCGGAGGGGGGATATTGTTTAAGGTGGAAGTACTAGTAGAGGGGATAGATTGGACATTGGGAGTAAGTGCTGGTGTGAGGGAAAGAGAGGAGGGATCATGGGACTGAATAGGTTCTGAGGTTGATGCAGAAAGAGATTGAGATTGAGAGAAGTTTGACATTGGTTCTGCCTCTTTATGCCTCGTCAAAATTTGGCAGTCTAAATCCCCGTGACTCAAAGTCACATTCACACACACGTTCAATTATTCTACATTTCGACACTCGATGATTCCTCTTTCACCCCTTCTCCCTCCCCTCCTTCCTTCCTTCCTATCGCTCCTTTTACTTTCTTCACCAAGTCTGCCGCCGAGTCCGCATCCTCAGAGTTGCTCACCGCAACCTTCTCCAATAAATCCCTTGCAAGTTCAAGATCCCCTCCATCCGACATATAGTGGTATTGGGCGACATACATGGCAGAGCGGGCCCACTCCGCCACAGGTTTGTCTGCCAATTTATCGTCATCACTTGGGGATGTGGGGATGTGAAACGACGACATACGCATGGCACGGGAGATATCAATGACCCGTCGATGATATGTAACTGCATCCGAGGTTTCATCGAGATCGTGATGTAGCCCTGCCAATTTGAGTGCGATCGCAATCTCATTGGCGTCAGCGCCAAGTAAGGCTCTCTCCAAGCACTTGACAGCCTCGCGTAGTCTACCCATCTCTTGATAGCTCGCGCCTTGTGCTTGCCATAGCCGGACATCATACGGGCTTTCGACACATAAATGTAAGAAACTGATCACCTCTGGGTACCACAATGACAAACCGTAATGCTGTTGCGTGCTGATAATAATGAAGAGCATACTGGTGCATATTGAGGAGCTCGTAGGCTTGCCCGAGCCCATACCACGCACGGTAGTCCTTCCTATTCACGTCTACGGCACGGCGATACGCTTCAATTGCCGCGTGTGAATTCTTCATCTCGACGTATTCGTGGCCCATGAGTGTCCAAGCGGAGAGGTATGTCCGATCAAGCTGCGTAGCACGCCTAAAGTATCGAATGGCCTTTTCGTGCTCAGCTCTCAAGGAGTAGTGGTTCCCTACCCATTTCCCCAGGTTGCTTATTTATTCAGGGAAGGGGGAAGGGGGAAACGTACCGACGAGACAGCACACCTCTGGACGGTCTTTGTCAAGGGCAAGAAAGTCATGTGCGAGCCTGGAAAGTGTCAGACGGTTCTCCGTAACATACAGTATGTTGGAGTAGACGTCAATGTCATCGATTCGGCAAGGGTCAATCTTCAGGATCTTTTCAAACTGTTGCTCTGCAGCGGGAAAATCTTGGGATGGACTTTCCATTGGTGAGCATCAATGAGAAAAGGGGGAAATGGCTTACCATGCAGATGATAGAGTACGTTAGCACGAAGGCTCATGATCCACAGACTTTTTGGGAAGTTATCTGGACCAAGAAGACGGTCACAAAGGCCGAGTTCGTTTTCGGAGGGTTGGTGGAGTGCATTGAGTGTGCGTATTTGGAATAAATGGACTAGCGGATGAGTCGACGGTATTGGCAGGAGTGGGAGCAGAGAAAAAAGCTATAAGGAGCAATAAGCAGGTTGGCCAGGACTAACAACACCGGACGCCTACCTCTTCCCCGTCATTGACGAGGTTGCTGAGGAGGTCCCAAGCGGACCAATTCCAAAGATATCGTTGAAGGGAGAGCAGAGTGCACTCTATAGCCTCTTCTCTCCGGTTGAGGCGATAGAGTAGGAGACCACGGCTGAAGCATCGTATTGAGCTCTTAGCCATAACAAAGGTGGAAGGGATAACCGTACAGAAAAAGTAACCACGGATCTGTAGCCTTTTTCAAGGACGTGGCTGTGTCGTATAATGTCAGGAGGTTTGAGTTGACCGGAACCGCAGGTTGACTTCGATCCACTGCACGCTGCCAATGTCATCGAGGTCAAATCCTTTCTCTGTCAGACGTACTGTCGAGCTTATTCCAATCTCTGAGAGCGGTTTTCTCGTGGGCCTTTCTTGCAGCTGTATTACCACTACGACACCTCCCAGAGACAGATCCCAAGGACGTACCAGATACTGACTATATAGCCACAGGAACCGACCCTTGGCACTCGAGCACGCGCTCAAGGCGTGGGCCGCCCGAGCAAACTCGCGACAGCGAAAGTGGGCCATCCCCGCAGACAAGACGTCTTCCTCATCAAACTCGAGCGCGAGTTCCTCTGGCGGCACGCGTGAGTCTACGGCACTGGCGAGAGGGGCATCCGGGTGGGAGGGAGGGAATAAGGTCGCCGAAGGCAGAGAAGCACCACCGGAAGGCGCTGGCGCTGGCGCTGTCCGTGCGGGAGTTGAAGATACGGATACGAAGGAGAGGAGGTCTTGGCGAGGACGACGTTTGGTGGGGGAAAGAGCTGCAAGGAGCTCAGCAGCCCTCCGAGTGTGTCGTTAGAGCGGTGAAATGAAGCCTAACAGCAACGAGTGAGCTTAGCATACCACTTGGAGGCGTGTTGCAAGCCGCGGTCTGCACAATCATTGATCGCTTTGCGGAGGTCGTCAATCATTCTTCCGTCGATGGTCATGACGGTCGCGGACATGGCGAATAGTACACAGCTAAAAGAGCTCAATCAACAAATGGTCGTGTTGCTGAAAATTCGTGATTACAATTACATACAAAAGTCTTTTCACGACTGACCGCTGTGGTTTCAAAATCACGAAAGTCGACCACAAGTAATAAAAAAAAGTCAAAGAGCAGGCTGACGCGCTGACGGTTGGGCGCTTGTCGCGGGACCAGCAGAAGGTATCTTGCACTCCCTCCATCTAAACCGCACATGTACCACTTGACACTTCCTTTCGCTTATTCTTCGGAACAGTGACAACAATAACCAAGTAATTATTGGTTTTTGGGAACCTCTCTATCATCTGCCGTGCCAGTGGCCGTACAACATCGCTAGACCACATGCCGCCCTTGGTTTGGCTACCATTGGTGGTCATCTGCGTAATTATTTCAAGAGTATGCCTTTCCGTCATGGCTTCGAGGGGAAGTGCTCCCCGTAGAAGGGGTAGCAAAGAAACCTGCCATCTCGCTGTCTTCCTTGGCTCAGGCAAAGTTCATCGTCGTCTGTTTCGGTCTTAACCCCTTACGCTCAAGACCACAGGTGGTCACAGCAGCGAGGCCCTATCACTTGTATCTGCTCTCGACTTTTCACGTTATAGCCCGAGGACTTACCTGGTGAGCGAAGGGGACTCCCTCAGCGAACAAAAGGTCGTCGCATTGGAGCGGCTCAAAGCCAGTTCTACACCATCTCTTGCGAGTTCTTTACCTGCCTTTTTTTTTTTCTTCCTATCGAACTAATTGCGACTCTTTTTGTGGCGTTTGGATATAGCACTCGAATATTGAGATCGGCGGGTACCATGTCATCACCATTCCCCGCGCTCGGAGAGTGCACCAAAACAAGCACACCATCCCCCTAACGATGATACGTTCGCTACTATCCGTCCTATATCATGTCACCCTCGCCCCGCGGCTTCCTGGTCATTCCTCAAGTTTTGATGTCCTTCTCCTGAACGGACCGGGGACATGCTTCGTGCTCTGTGTGGCTGTATACGTCAATCGGGTAGGTTCCATGATTTTCGCCCGTCCACTACCGTTGACGTTTTCGATCTGTAGTTCTTGAGTCTGCCGTCGCCGAGACTCTTCTATGTCGAGACCTTTGCGCGCGTCAGAACGCTCTCATTGACCGGGAAGTTGCTACGTCCCATTGTGGATAGGTATGTCTGTGTTGCTCTCGCTGTTACCTCATATTTTGACTTGATACTAGATTCATCGTGCAATGGCCCGAGTTGTTGCAGGATGGTGGGCGTGGCGAGTGCCATGGCTGGCTTGTTTGAACGATGACGCGACATTTATACTTGACATCTCCAGAGTTATCTTCCTCGTGGATAAATTATACCTCACGCTAGCCATTCATGTTTGTTGCAACCCTTCCTGTACTTAATCGCCTGGATAGAATGTGGAGAGCAAGATATCCGTAGCACTGGCTCGTGATCGTACAGTTGAGATCGTCTTCCGTGACGACAAGAATAACAACAGCAAGGCCTACTTTTATCTCAAGATTGAAAGTTGAACGCTAAGCATGCAATTATTGAATGCCAAACAACAAGCAAAGTACACAATACTTCGTCTATCTGTCAAGTTGCATCAAAGGGCCCAACGTCGCAATCGAAGTTCTAACATACGTATCCGTGGCGTGGCCTATTTACGCGTCCACCTATCTTCACCATTGCCACCTCCACTACGCCTCGGGCTAGCGCTCCGTCCCCGACCGGCCTCACGTCTCGAGGGTTCCCAACCGCCTCCACCGCCTTGGCTCTTCGGTGGATGAAGCCGGCGCTCAACGCGCTGGCCGTGGCGCAAAGAAGAAACGAGCTCCTTGGACGCGAGGCGAAGGTGCATAAAGTTGCAGAAACCGCCACGGTTGCACTCGCCATTTTCGTTCTGTCGGCAACAGGCTTCGCGGAAGTCCGTGACGGGAGAGAGTTCGGCGTATAGCGGCCGGCCTGTGGAGAAGGCAAATCCATGAAATGGCAAAAACAAAAAAACAAAAAAAGATACGCACCAGCATACCAGCGATCATTCAAGTTGTCGACTGCAACCTGTGCTTCGGTCTCCCATTCGTAGCGGGCATAAACGTTGCCTATCAAATGATCGCCGACATTGTCACACACCTGTCGAGCGCAAGTTCAGCAAGTCCGTTTTGAGTAGACGAGTCATCTATTGACGTACATGAAGTTCGACAAGATGACCAAACTTTGCGAGTTCACAATACAAATCTTCGTAAATGGCGTCGAACCCTTCCTGGAGCTCCTTCTCGGAGAGCTTGCAGACTGGGTCATGAGCCGGGTTGTGATAAACATTCGGCAGGAGAATGGTCTGTGAGAATGGCGGTTTGATATGCTTTCGGGAGCAACGGTCTCCGTGCCGACAAGCACCGATCTGAGAGATTACTCTCAGCATACAAGTGACAATAAGCTATGAAAGATCACATACCTTGTAGTAGAACGAGCAATTTACACGGTCCTGCTCTGTACCGAAGATGTTCGCCTTTGAAGAAGAAGGAAAGTGAGCAACACGGAGTAAATTGGATAGGAAAGAACCTACGAGATGCGAGGCCATTATGGAGGTACTGTATGAAAGAGAACTTTGAGAAGATGAGCGTTAGTGCGGCAAATGCCAAGTCAACTTACTCAGCATTCCCACGATAGTAACTTAGTCATCAACTGACTCACTCATTGCGTTGGCGCTGGCGTACTGGTCTGGACTCTGGACTACGATACCGACATTAGAAATGACTTTTTTTTACAAGGATATATAAGAATCAGTATTTACAAGAGACGAGCAAGGGTCAAAGTCATCCAAACTGGTCTGGGAAGAACCCTACGTTTCGCCAAGAGATGTGGGGACATTACGGTTACATTTGGACAAATGATAACGATTTCACAAAGGGGCAGTATTGATGGTGTGGAAAGACTACCAGCGTAGCCTTCTTTGGCACAAACTTATGGAACAAATTGAGTCTGGGAATTGGCTACTAGTGACTAGAGGCAACCTTCTCAACCGCAGTGCCTATGGAATCGGATCATTTTTTGTAGCTGCTCTGACAAAGCTAGTAAAGACATCTACCTAAAGTACTATCTTCTTTTCTGCCTGTCATGTGACGACCACCGATGAAATTCTAGGTTCTCGGAGAAGCTTCTGCACGTTGGACCGCGCAATATCTTTGATACTCACCGAGCTCTCCGCTTTGTTATTACCCCTACTGATGGCGCACATTACTTCTTCCAAATGGCCTGAGGGCGCGTTCTCTAAGGCTGTTCAGCAGCGGAACACACTTAAGTTCACCATTCCGCTTCGACGACCAAGGTCTCTACTGCTTTCAACAGGCGCATCAAGCGATTCTACTCCGCACACATCTTCCTCGCCTTCACACGCCTTGACATCCCCAGCTGGAATGACTCTATTGTGTTTGCTTAGATCGATGCTATTGTGCTAAAGTGCCGAAGATCCGAACGTCGAACGTGGGCCTCAGCGTGCACCCCAAGTCTGGTGCAGGTGCGAACCCGCCCGCGGCCAATCTATTCCGCGATCGTCAGCAAGTCGTCAACCCTCCGTACACAAATTAAAAGGGCCAGGTGCTCGAACCGTCCTTTGCTCACGATAGTGGAAGGAGGCTCCAATAATCCATGGACATATTCTGGAGTGCACGGTGCACGGCTCCCGCCTAGGAAGAGCTCATAAAACGCGGCTATCAGGTATGAGTTCTCTTGGAACAAAAGGTCACCTATTCTCGCCAATATGCACCAACAACCTGTCAATGGCTTAGATTTTCTTTGATATTTCCCAAAGAATTACATGAGACCCCTAGGCCAACATTTGCCTATGTGCACTCTCCATAGGAAAGTTCCGTTGTTAACCACGACCTCCTGAGGTCTTGCTTCGTCTGTTACCTCCCATAACTCTAACACACATGCCTCACTTTGACCCGGTGGAATGGGAGCCGGAGGTAAACGCTTTGTAGCATGAATGGATCTATCAATCAAGGGAAACTTGTGGGTTAGCTTGGCATTGCTTGAGCGGGTATTCAGGGAGATGAGGTGGTCTAAGTCGTGGTGCTAGCATGGTCAGGCAGTGGTGCGGTGGAGAGCAATCCCACCTCCCTTGAACTAGCGTCATCCTGTTGGACTGAAATGCAGAAAATAGTAAGCGTGGACACCGCCAATGAAAAAAAAAAAAAAAAGAAAACTGAAGTGCCCTTCTGCCATTACATGCTGGGCCTCCAACTTATTCGTTGCAAGAGGATAAGTTGTTGTGTAGTGGCATGTCATGTCGCGTACCACACGTTGGGAAATATTTCTGGTTTCGCCTTTGCTTATCAACTATGTCAGCTCATTTCTAGGACGTGAGACCGACTCGCTATCCTTTGTTTGTTGTTTGTTCCCATGTGGCGTTTGTGCTTGGAAAGTGCGAGACGGCGCGTTCCCATTCCATCACGTCAATATCAAACAATGGCTCTTGCACAACGGAATTCGTATGCCAAACTCTCTCACATCCGATGTCTTCTATTTTAACTATCTCTACAGCCCAGACCCTCAAAATTCCAGAATTCGGTATATCCCTCACTTCCATCGTTTCGATTTGCTCAGATAATTTGTCTTTGAATAGCGCTCAGGTCCACGAAACGCAGCCGAGCTTGCTCTGGCTCAACGTGACCGGTACGTATCTTGGTGATTCTGCTCTCAGAAGTACTTAAATATCCATCCCCCGTCAGTTTTAAGGGCGCACAACCTTCCTCGTCTCGAAAGCCTCCCGGGGAAAGAAAGACAGTTTTACGTTACAGTGACCAATGGGAAGAGCAAACGGCAGACAAGATCTATGCGGAGCATGACGCAACGTGTGGAATGGAATGAGAACCTCGTCCCATTGTGGGAAATGTCATGTTTTCACTCCCATGTCCAATTGAGTTTCTTACAGTGCTGTACAACCGCCCTCCCATATTACAATATCTCTTTATGCGAGAAGGACCATGCGAACGGACATCCTCGTTGGAAGGCAGGAAATATCCTCTGATCCTCGACACGGTTCGTCTATCTCGTAACCTTCTTGTCTATGCGTCCGGCTGAGCTCCCTACATGTAGAACATCGTATTGTTTTCAGCAATACTGATGGACCCTCAACGGATCTAGCGACGCTCCTCTTAACGATTGTCGTGTCAACGAACGCAAGTTCCTCTTTGGGTGCTGCAGTCAGTACCGCTGAGGAAGTTATGGATACGGTGAAAACCTGGAAGGGTGCCGTTGATGCTATCAAGCGGGTCATGGACACTGTCGGTCCAATCGCTGAAGTACACCTAACTTCAATTTTGCGTGTTCTTCACTAAGCAAATTTCTGCTCTGCAGTTGCTCCCCCATGGGAAGTTAGCATGGAGTCTGCTCTCCAAGATTCCCGAGGTGCGTCTCCTTACCTTGTTGGATGATAGAAAAAATCACCATGTTTTCACCCTGCCGCCAGACTTTGCTACACCAGTTTCAGCGTGACGACAACGTCCGAACACTACTTAAGGCGATCCGTGATACATTTTAATTTGCAAAGGAGGCGGATATTTTGAGGAACATGGAGCCAGCGACTACCCAGGCAAAAATACTCGATGAGATGCTGGAGTGTGTCTCTGAATGTGCCAAATTTATCAGATCGTATGCGGAGGATGTGCAAGTTGGTACGTCGTCCGAATCTCGTTAGTCATTATTCATCGTAAAGATATATGGGTTATAGGAAAGCGAACTATAAAAAATTTGGTCGGCCAAGTTGACGAAAAGATCAAAGACTTCTGTGCCACCCTCACCCGACTACGACAGGAATTCCTTGCATATGCTACTGTCACG
This sequence comes from Lactifluus pinguis, assembly GCA_003313945.1. Classification (NCBI taxonomy): domain Eukaryota; kingdom Fungi; phylum Basidiomycota; class Agaricomycetes; order Russulales; family Russulaceae; genus Lactifluus; species Lactifluus pinguis. The sequence goes on from QLPA01000243.1 coordinate 28,045, forward strand.
ACTGAGTTTGCCGTCCTTCAAACGCGGGATGATGTGAGGAAAGTGGATGCACGGCTAACGGAAGCTGGTGCGTAATTTTGATATTGTCGGAACGTCGATCTGAGAAAGGATGCACACGCAGAACTGGACACAAAAATCAGAGAATTGCGTTGTAAGGGAGGCTGGCGATTTGGTGATGAGAAGCGCTGTCTTCCGGGCACACGTGAAGATTTTTTGGAATATATCGCCAAGTGGGTCGAGAATCGAGAATCTCACCGTGGGCTCCTTCTCCTCGGCCAAGCAGGAACGGGAAAGTCGTCGATTGCACATGAGGTCGCACGTTGCTACGAAAACAAGTGTCTCGGCTCGTATTTCGCTTTTAGGCGGCAGGAGGGTTCCAAAGATGATGCTTACCAACTGTTCACCACGCTTGCCCGCAATCTCTCCGATCGTTATCCTCCATTCAAACTCGCCCTCGGAAGGGTACTCAAGAACGATTCATCCCTTCATAGTACTCGACACTATCGTACCCTTTTCGAATGTCTCCTTCTTGAACCCCTCAGGGACCTGCATCTTGGCGCCCCAATCCTTATCGTGATTGATGCACTGGATGAAAGTGGTGACGCAATCGGTAAAAATGGATTGCACTCATTTCTTGCTCAAAGGCTTTCCGACCTCCCATCTAATTTTCGCATACTCATCACCTCGAGGCCAGAGATTGGTATTGAACCTGCATTCCTTAACGCGTTGTCCGTACAGACCCTCTACATGGATGATCCCCAACTGGCTGCAAAGACCGAGCAAGATATTGCCTTGTATCTTCAGCACGAGCTCCCGTCGGACGTGTTTGAACGTCATGGTGTCAAACTCGCGAAGGCGGCAGAAGGATTGTTTCAATGGGCAGCCGTTGCATCCGGCTTCATTAACAACCCTCCTCCTGATTTTGGGTTTAGCAAGAAACAGGTCATGAACCGTCTGTTGGGGCACTCTCGAGAACGCGATGGACAAGATCCGTTGGACCAGTTGTACGAAGAAGTTCTCGAAGGGTACTTCAAACCGCTTGCAGCACGAACTCTGTTTCGTTCTGTTATGGGACAACTTCTTTCTGCGATCGAGCCGCTTTCCATCGTTTCATTGATTGCTTTGCGACAGCATGCACCTAAAGATGACCCCGAGGATCCAGACACCGAAGACTCCGATTGCGTCGTTGAGTTGCTCCGTCACCTTGGCTCCCTGCTCAGTAACGTGGCATCACCTGATGGAACCCGCCCTATCGTTCCTCTCCATACTTCATTCCGTGACTTTCTGGCCAGTGAGAAGAGTGGAATATTTCACGTCGACCTTGGCAAGGCGCATAATCGGTTGGTACATTCCTGCCTTAGTTTAATGATAGATAACCTCAAGTTCAATATTTGCAAACTCGAGTCGTCGTATCTCGCGAACAGGGACGTTCCAGACATCGAATCTCGAATTGCCAAATATATTCCAACATCTTTATCGTATTCCTGCGTTTTCTGGGCCCACCATTTAGAACATGTTCCTTTCAATCAGGATCTGTTTACGAAACTTCGATCACTCTTCGAGACAAGGTTTCTTTTCTGGCTGGAAGTTCTTAGCATCAAGAACAGTGTTGGCCTTGCTTCACCAGCATTCGCATCTGTGAGGACATGGTTGCGCTCTGACGAGCGGAAGGTAGGCACGTCCTGAAATCATATGTGACATGTATTAACTATTGCATTAATTGTAACAGTCTCCCCAATCGGATGTAGTGAATCTGTTGGCATTGGTGAATGATGCGTTCAAGTTTGTGCGGTATTTTGGAATGGCGATAGCAAAGAGCGCTCCGCATATATATATATCGGCTCTCCCTTTCGCACCATCCTCTTCCCACATCGTCGATTATTACCTTCCCCTTTTCCCCCACACATTGCGTTTGGAGTGTGGACGGTTGCGTCATTGGCCAGCATTGGAAATGATGATCAAAGCACATGACGGACCAGTCGATTTTGTCGCATTCTCGCCGGATGGACAACGGATCGCATCGGCCTCGCGAGATTGCACGATTCGGGTGTGGGATGCCACAACGGGGGAAATTGTAGCCGGTCCATTCACTGGACACACTGATGAGGTCTACTCCGTTGCATTTTCGCCTGACGGGCAGCGGATTGCCTCGGCTTCGGGAGATCGGACGATTTGCGTGTGGGATGCCATGACGGGAGAAATTGTAGCGGGCCCATTTACTGGACACACCAATGTAATCAATTCTGTTGCATTCTCATCGGACGGACAGCGGATCGCCTCGGCTTCAGGCGATCGCACGATTCGCGTGTGGGATTCAGCAACAGGGACGGCTGTAGCGGGCCCATTTACTGGACACACTGATTCTGTCTGCTCTGTTGCATTCGCACCGGATGGGAACTGTATCGCCTCTACCTCGGACGATCACACCATTCGTGTGTGGGATTCTGCAACAGGGGGGATCGTAGCAGGTCCATTTTCTGGACACACCGAAGGCGTTAACTGCGCTAGATTCTCACCAGACGGGCAACATATCGCCTCGGCCTCTTCAGATCGCACGATTCGTGTGTGGAATGCCGCAACAGGAGAAGTCATAGCGGGCCCGTTTACTGGACACACTGGTCCCATCTACTCTGTTGTGTTCTCCCCAGACGGGCAGCGCATCGCATCGGCCTCTGGAGATCGCACTATTCGTGTCTGGGATTCTGTAACGGGAGAGACCGTAGCTGGCCCATTTACAGGACAAGCTACTACAGTTTTTTCTGTTGCGTTTTCGCCGGACGGACATCGTATCGCATCAGCCTCGTACGATCACACAATTTGCGTGTGGGACGCCAGAAAAGGAGGGGTAGCGGGCCCATTTACTGGACACTCCCAACCGATCTTTTCTATAGCACTATCACCAGATGGGCAACGGATTGCCTCGGCTTCTGCAGATTTTACCATTTGCGTGTGGGATGCCAGAACAGGAGAGGTCACAGCGGGTCCGTTCCTTGGCCACACTGATTGGGTCAAATCTGTTGCGTTTTCGCCAGATGGGCAGAGGATTGCATCGGCCTCGGACGATCACACGATATGCGTGTGGGATGCCACAGCGGGGGAGATTGTAGCGGGCCCGTTTACTGGCCACACCAATTTGATCAACTCTGTTGCCTTCTCACCGGACGGGAAACGCATCGCATCGGCCTCGAATGATCGCACGGTTCGCATGTGGGATGTCTCAACAGGGGAGGTCGTTGCAGGCCCTTTGACCGGACACACCGATGTGGTCACCTCTGTTGCATTCTCACCAGATGGTCAGCGCATCGTATCGGCTTCGTATGACTGCACGATTCGCGTGTGGGATGTCGCGAAGGGAGGGGCCATAGTGGGCCTTGTTACTGGACACAATAAATGGATTAGCTGTGTGGCATTTTCACCGGACGGGCAGCGGATTGCCTCTGCTTCTGGAGATCGCACAATTCGCATGTGGGATTCTACAACTGGAGAACTCGTAGCGGGCCCATTTACAGGATCGACTGATGAGGTCACCTGTGTTGCATTCTCACCAGACGGGCGGCACATCACCTCGGCTTCATATGATTGCACAATTTACCTATGGGATTCCGAGACAGGAGAGGCGGTGGCAGACCCGTTCACCGGACACACTGAATGGGTCAACTGTGTTGCATTTACATCGGATGGACAGCACATTGTCTCCGCTTCTGGAGATTGCACGATTCGCATGTGGAATACCACAACAGGCCCGCCGGGACAGGTCGTGGCCAACTCTATTGCGTCCTCTCCAGATGGGCAGCACATCCCCTCAGCTTTGCACGACCACACGATATCTGTGACGAAACTCAGAACAGATGAAATTACGAGGATGGACAAGTTCCCGATCAATAGTGATGGTTGGATGTGTGGACAAGAGAAAGAACTGCTGTTATGGATTCCCAAAATACACCGGCCGTATCTCTATAGGCCTAACACAATCTGGATTGCTGGAAAAGATAGAACTGAGCTTGAGCTCTCAAACTTTGTACATGGATCGAATTGGGCCACAGTATATATTCACAACTCAAACTCATGTATATAGGGTCATATGTGGACCATTTCAGAATAACTGGATCCTTTTTGGTTTGTTTGAACACATCAGTAATTTTTTTCACTTTTGCAAGCAGAAAAGTGACAAAATGGAAAGGCTCTCCCTATGGAGTGCCTGTAACATCACTGGTTTTTCAGCTTTTTACTTTTTGCCCTTTTTGGCTTTCTCAAGCTCGCTCAAGCTCAAGTAAGCCTAAAAGAGTTTAGTGCCGGTTTCCTGCTGCATTGTCAACGACAAACAGCTCTTCCCCGTACTCAGACACAGATAACCTCAGGCTTCTGTACTCAGCATATTACTCAGCTACCCATGCTTCACTCTGTTCAAAATTCGTTTCAAGGTGGAGAAGGCGAGCCATCACCTGCGTTATCAACTCTTCAACGACCCCGCCGGCGACAAATATACAAGAGAACCAAACTTTATTGTAAACTCACAGCAAGGTAGTTGCCGTGATGCTAGGGCTGCATCCGCGTGAGGGCTTGATTGCGATCAATTCAGAAGTACTTCTTCCCACTATGTGTCCAGCAAGAGGCATCGACAAAGAGCAGTAATCGCAGCCTAGTAAGCTCATTGAGCGAATGAATGTCCAGAAAAACTCTCCAGCATTACGCCCTTCTTGGAAAGACATGATAGGGCCATGTCTGCCGGACGGAGAAAAGGTACTGGTGACGTGGCCTGCTGCCATTTTATTCAGGTCATCCGCTTTGTCGCGACCAAAATGCCCCAGACACCCTCGAAATCCGAGTCAGCTAAGCACTTTTGGAGTTCTTTCGAGTTGCATCTTCAACCTTTCGAGTTCAGTTACAAGCAAAGCCTGGTTACTAGTAATGAGCACCTTCAAGTTGAATTTGTGGTGGGTCGCTCACACATGTCAACCAGCTGGATGTAATGATTGCGCGATCGCTTTCTCTCACCTGACAAAAATGAGTCAGAAAGGAGATAGAAGTATATAATTTGCCGGGTATTAATATAACTTACCATGCGCTCGGGGTATGGCAATGCAAACAACGTGAAAACTGGTTCTGGGTCATACAGTTGTGGTGACATTTTGGATGACCACCATCGACAGCCCCATTAACAGAATGTCGAAAGACACCGTGACCGGTCTGTCGCGCTTTGCTTTGCTGGTCCTGATGGCATTTGAAAGCTCAGAGGTTTGATATGAGCCTACTAGCCAAGGGACAGTATCATAGAGCAACAGCGTTCAGTGCAGAGACATGCCAGTGCCATACTATGATGGCCCAGTGGCGTACTGGCATCCCGATGGGAGGTGGTGACCTATGCGCATGATAGAGAGATAAGACTTCCTAATTGTACGTATGTATTTTTTTCTCCTTACTTTTGTGATAGCCCTTCATTCAAGTTCAAGCCAGAGGTGAGAAACAAGTTTTTGCTTGGGGAGTTTAAATCTGGCGATCGAAATTACAGTGACCTCACGGTAAGAATGGGACCCCGGCCACCACGGTATGTACCTTAGGAAACCATTGTTATCAGCCTTATGAAACTGGATACATTTGCGATGCGCCACTTGTGCGCAGTTCGAAGTAGCCTCAGAGCTACAGCATACCATACTACGAGCCAGATTTATCGTAGCTTTGCGTACATCAAGCACGGCTGATCATTAAATATTAAATACTGACGTGGTAACGTCTAGAAGATTTAATTTGAGACGTTAGAAGTACATGGTCATCTGTGTTGTGATACATGGTCTGCATTATGTCGAGCTATTGGCACTAACCACGGTCGATAGTAGTGTGTTCGTACACATACGAGACGAAACATGTTGAGACCAACTAAGCGAAAGCACCAAAGACTCCGAAGAGCATGGTCAACCACCATCCTCGGTATAGTGCGTGCCAACCTTCCTCGTTAACTATCCTCTTTGTGCAGTCCACGAGACTCAAATATGGGTCCATAGCGTTCCTCAGTCTGAATATTGACATAAATCAGTATAGACGCTGAAGTACGATCGACCAGGATAAAGGTCATACCCAATGACATCCTCATCAGGGGAATACTCAGGGAGGTCTTCAGCATCGCCAACCTCCTCCTGAGCAACGGAATTGAATTCTGTGGACTCATGATTGCGCTGGACAGCAAGACGGGTGGAGATCACTTCTAAAGGGCACAGAATTGCTGTGCTAAATAGAGCTATAGCCAGATATATCACTAGGCTACGAAAGGAGAGGTCTTGTGGTTGTGTGTCATCCGTCCAAGAGAGTGACGGTAGTAGAGCATGACGAAGAGCTCGGAGGCCGATGACAACGTAAATTATATGCAGAAGCTCTGCTGCGAGAAGGCCAGGGGTGAGGTAGAGGATCCAAGGTTTGCGACGTTCCGTGGGAGTAAGGAGAATGCGCAGAGAGTAGAAGGGCTGGAAGTATGGCAATTTGTACGGCGTAGTGATCGACCTGAAGTAATAATGTCATGAATGAACTCCTAATCAATGTGGGCCAGAGAGTTCACCTGTAAGAGATAATTATCGCTGGGAGAGAGACGAGCATCAAAAAGATGCTATATAGAAGGGTGCCCCACATCCTTGTAGCGGGGGAGTTGTAGACGCCGTGATTGCGTGGACTCGATAGAGTTGTGTCAAGAAAAATCACAGAAAAGATGGTGAGCACGACATTAGAAAGTAAGGTCGGCACTGGTCAGCCGGAAGACGCGTAAGAGCAGGTTCAACCAAAAGAATGGTCACGGCGTACTCAATCCCTTCAAAAGGCCGGGCCAACCCTAGGTTGATGGCATCAGTAAGGTAACAAAAGCCAGCGATGGGAAGGAACACCAATTGACCTCGAGCGTGCGAACCCTGGATAGCATAACGAAGAAGCTGGTGATGACTGGGCCTGTATGTGGCTGCACGCCATCCTCGGGGTCTAATTGAAGACCTTTCGGATTGTAATTAGCCCTGAGACGGACAAGTGCGCCGGTTAATGGAACAGTAATGAGGAGAAATATAGCCAAGACAAGTGTGAATAGTAGGAAAGAAGTGATCGAAAATGCCATGGCAAAATGTGTCTTAGTATCCCTAGTGATGAGTCAAATCGACGGACACGAACACATATATACCGTGAGAATTTATTACGTACTTGTTTGGTGTTTGTTCGTCAACATCCCATCCTTCATTTGCCCTTCTTTCCTTCTTACCACCATGACTGTATCAATCCCACTCGTCACTACCCCCTCCCTTTCCGCGACTCCTCACCTCACTTTTCCTTTTTAAAATTGAACAAACTTATTATTCCTTGCCCCACAATTGCAAGCCCTGTCCTTCGCACAATGAGTCTCTGTCCTATCGGTGTGGCACGTCTTTCATTTGTAGTATCCATCCACCGTTTTCATACCAAAATGTGACAAATGAAGGCGAAACAAAAAAAAAGTACTTGAAGATGTGCAATGGACATTCTTCTCTTTCTCTGGTCAATTCTGAAGTTGCCCGACTAAACATCTCTGATATAGCGACTGCTGTTGGAATATCGATGAAGCCACCAACTCGGCTGTTTCCGCGTTTTTTTGATCGTGAGTTTAAATGAGGTTTTTCTTTTTCAGGTACAAGTATATTTAGAATCGTTTTTAGGGTCGTGGAGTCCGAGAGGAATATTCACGACGCCGCGTAGAAATCATACTTCCTGTCGTTTGGTACGCTCACTCAAGAGTACGCAAGTCAAGCTGTACACGTCGCATACCCCGTTTGCCAGGACTATACGTCCCTCAATTGCGTAGGTCTCGTTAGCACACAACTTGCTATATCTTCCAGGTAGTTTTATCGATCTTCCCGCCGCTGAACAATCAGTAGAGCCGAACCTTCAACCTCCGTCCCTTTCTGTCTTCCTTCACTCCTATTCATTTTCTTCCTAGGAGTTGTTTCCATTACTGCTGTCTCTGAGTGTGGCGCAGCACGCTGTTGTTGACGTGGTATCCTTCTGACTAAATGCAGGATATCAATTAATCGTTCGTATATCGGGATCCTTACCGCCTCAGCGTCCATTGTTTGTCGCTCAACTCGAGTTGCTGTTTCAGATAGATACAAGAAGCCTTTGCAAGTTAGTTGACGACATCTCCGCTCTATGGCTCATTACTGCCTGCAACCTATGGTTTCGGGTTTATTGATGGTACACAATCCCTTGTGTCATGGCTTGGGTATCGCCAATACCGTGGACAGTGATGCCGTCGTGACCACCTCGTTGATTGCCTCTGTTTACGATGAGGGTAGGTTAGATCTATGGAGGTTGCTCTATGCTCAATGGTTGTGCATGCACCATGCATCATCGTTGTATGTCGTCCTGCACGTCTATGGAGATGCCTTTTCATGGGCCTGGCCATCCTTCCTGTTGGTATTCACTGATGGACATTAGTTCTAGGGACGGTATACGATCATGCATTGGGCACATAATTCCCTTCCCCCTTTCCCTTACTGTTGACTCTCTTATCTCTGTTGATGTAAATACACATTTAAACATGAATATAGGCTTTTTGACAGCCACATTGTTTGACTCTCCGACTACTTGCGGCGGTTGCAGCGTTGTTGCAAAGTCATCTCTCCTTGTCTTTCCCTCGTTTATGTTGTGTTAAAATACGCCACACACAACCCTGTAATCTCATAACACTTCCTCAATCTTTCCCTCTATTCTCGTCGGAGATGTCTCTTGGACAGGATGCAGCTGCTAAGAGGGTTCGTCATTTTTGAATTTTTGTAAATTCCTGTCGCCTTACATCGGCTCGGCGCCTGTTCCCAGAGTGCTGCTTTGGACCAACTCAGGTTCAAAAAGAAACAAAAAGCATCTGCAATATCTCAAGGACAGTCTACTCCTCCACCGACATTGTCCATCAGTCCGTCGTCCGAGTCACGATCGACGGTGTCTATGCCAGCACAGTCGCGCGACGCAACAGCTCGGATATCATCCCGCTTTTTCACTTCACCTCGCGAGCCTAACGGAACAGTTCTTGTCCCAAGCTCAAGCCCTCTATCTTTTGCGTCTGTCACTGGGCAGAGTCATTTCAATCAACTCAACGAGCCCGTGCCCAACCTTTCGTTTGGTGCGTTCAGCCCTGATGCTCTCTCGGTCTCCAGTGGCTTCATCAACGGAACCAAATCCACCGACGCGTCTTCTCCCACCTCTGTTGTCGGTGCTGTCCGTTCTCGTGCGAGTGATGATGCTTCCGACGCACCACCGCGAAAACGCACGCGTCCACCTTCATCAGACGATGTGTTGGATCTGTTTAACATCCCAGACTCGCCTATTGTGCAGAAGCCTGGCCAGCGTCGCGCGCTTGCTGTCACTCGGAAAACCAACGTTTCCACGTCCTCGGATGAGTCGGTTATGGATACAAGCACCAACTCGTCCCGCATCGTGCGTGGTGCTCGCCCACCAGACCGCGGTGCTACAGAGGCGGGGGACGACGGGCCGGGGTTTCTGCCGTTCCGGATTTCCTTTCCACAATTCGAGGAGGCCAAGGTCCGTGCCGCGTGGCGACAAGCAGGACGCGATGTTCGTGCAGCGACCGCGCTCCTCCTCGATCCATCCTTTTCATATCTCCCGACCCCACCACGAGCCCTCCAAGTTTCCTCCCCAGCAGTGTCACCTGCTACTGGTCGTGTCAAGGAATTGGAAGATGCGCGACACGCTGAGCGTGCCGCAGTAAAAGAAAAGGGGAAAAAGTCTATGATCTACGCGGCTCGAACCAACCTTGCAACCCGAAGTTCGACACCGCCACCCGTTCAACCCTCCGCATCCACCGAAGTTTCCTCGCAACAGTCACCAATCTCACCTATCGTCGGGCTTCGACCGCACAAGCGGCCGAAGCGCATCACAGAGTCGGATGATGACGAGCAGGGGAAGTCGGAATCGGATGAAGGTTCGAGTCGGAACAGACAACGACCTGTAGAAGACACTTCTTCAGACGAGCGTCGCGCGCTTGCTTATTTCAACAGTACGAGCGCCGAAGGCCTGCAGGAATTGACTGGTGCGTTCTTGTCAAATGTTGACGATTATGTGTCGAGCCCATTATCGTACAGGATGCGCTCCAGATCAAGCTCAAGTGATAATTGATCTGCGGCCCTTCGACTCTGTTGACAACCTGAAAGAAAAACTCGGTCAGCAGGGTAAGAAGAAGGGAGGTACGTCAAGAGGCGTCAGCTCGCGCATGTTCGATGACTGCGTGGAGATTTTCCGCGGATACGGTGCTGTGGATGATGTCCTCGCTCAATGCGAGCGTATTGGTGGGCAACTTAATGCTGCCGTTGCGTCGTGGTCCCAAGACACGCGAAAAGGCAAAGACAAGACTACCAGTGATGACGTAGATGGAAATGGCGCCCTTGGTCTGATAGCTCCAGTCAACGAGCGCACCGCAAAGGATTTCCTTAATGAACAGCCGAAGTCCCTCTCGGAGCATGTGCAGCTCAAGGGCTACCAATTGCTTGGGGTCAATTGGCTCCGCCTCCTATACAAGAAAGGCAGGAGTTGTATATTGGCCGATGAAATGGGTACACTTATCGCTCTCCAATCATCCTACCCCTGCTCACGCAACTCCAGGCTTGGGAAAGACCGTCCAGGTCATCAGCTTCTTCGCTCACTTGAGGGAAAGCGGCAAAAAGGGCCCACATTTAGTTGTTGTCCCGTGCGTTTTGAAGTTTCTCGAAACTGTGTACACTGGTTCACACGCTGTCTTGTTTCTCACGTAGATCCTCAACGTTGGAAAACTGGGTTCGAGAGTTTGCTCATTTCGCTCCATCTATTGCCGTCCAGACCTATTACGGTGGTAAGGATGATCGGCCTTTCTTACGACAGACTCTGCTCGAAACCCTGAGGAGCCGATCTGCGCCGTGGGAAGTTCTCATTACGACATATAATTTGGCCACAGGGGACGATAGAGATCGAAAGTTTTTGAGGAAAATAGATTGGGACGTGAGTGAGATGATTCACTCACCAAGTTTTGGCTCACTGTATGCGACAGACCTGTGTTTTTGACGAAGGACATGTCTTGAAGAATTTTGACTCACAACGATACCAGGCTCTGATGCGGAACAAGTCTAGGTGGCGACTGTTGCTCACCGGAACGCCATTACAGAACAACCTTCAAGAGTTGGTGGTAAGTCACTCAATAATTGCCTATCTTTCGTCGCGTTTATCGGTCGTCGTGGATGTAGTCCCTCATGAACTTTATTTTGCCTGATCTATTGGAGGATTCCCTAGAAGCCCTTAGGGCTGTTTTCAAGGCCAAAGGCGATTCCAAGGTCACATTACTCGCACAGGAACGTGTTTCCCGCGCGAAGAAGATGATGACACCTTTCGTCTTGCGCCGGAGAAAGGACCAGGTACGTATTTTTTCGACCGTCTCCAATTCACTCTCACCCATGATTATTCAGGTGCTGAAAGAGTTACCAAAGAAGATAGAGCGAATAGAGTGGTGCGATATGACGACCCAGCAACGAACTATATACGATGAGGCGCTTAACCGTTCCCGCAAAACGATATTTGATCTCGAGTCTGAAGTTTCAACGCCGGGTACCACGACACCTGTAAATGGTCAGGCGAAGCCGTTGAAGAAGGCCAAAGTTCCGCGGACAAAGGACAAGTTATATCTGGAGAACAGTTCGAACGTCCTGATGGACCTGCGCAAGGCTGCCTCACACCCAATGCTATTTAGGACGCGATACACAGACAAGACCCTCGACGCTGTGACGAAGGTCCTGCTGAAGGAGGCCGATTTCAAGAAGCGTGGTGCGGTGGCACAATACGTCAAGGAGGATATGGAAGTTATGACGGATGCCGAACTTCAGGTGTTTTTAGGGAGCTATTTGGTGCGCTGGATAATAATGCCCGCGTGGGTATAGAAATCCACTGACTTGACCTCTCTCAGTCGACTCGAAAGTTCTTGCAGGACGAAAACTGTTACCTAGAGGCGGGCAAGATCCAAACGCTTCTACGACTATTGAAGGGATACCAGGCCAATGGCCGGCGGATGTTGATCTTTTCGCAGGTGAGCGTAGGTTGAAATAGTTGTGCCCAGAAATATCCTTACTGGTGTGCGCAGTTTACCCAAATCCTAGATATCTTGCAGGCCATTTTCAAGATGCAAAAAATCAACTATCTGCTGCTAACCGGTGCGACAGCTGTGGATGTTCGGCAGTCTTTAGTCGACGAGTTCAACGAGGATGAGTCGATCCCATGCTTTCTCTTGTCGACCAAAGCAGGCGGGATGGGCATCAATTTGACTTCCGCAAGCGTGGTCATCCTGTGCGCTTATATCTATCTCAGCATGCTCTTCTGTGCCTGACGCTGTCAAAAAGCTTTGACCAGGATTTTAACCCGCATAATGACAAGCAAGCACAAGATCGGGCATATCGTATTGGACAGAAGCGCGACGTTGAAGTCGTGAAACTAATAACTCGCAACTCTATCGAAGAAGACATGCTGCGTCTTGGTCAGACCAAGCTCGCGCTGGATGAGGCTGTCGCCGGGGACGGCAGTGAGCAGGCGGGGGAGGACATTGAGCGTAAGATGAAGACGTCATTAATGAGCACGTTGCGCAAGCAGCTTGCTAACGCCGCAGCTGGTGATGCGGAGGCCTGAGTCTGGGTTAGATCGCTATCTCTGCACAACACGCTTTGTTTTCTTGTTTTGCATACATTGGAGTCTGTATAATATAGACAGGAGACGTGGAACACTCTAAAACATTGATCATTGAAAGACGGATAAACCTCGCACGAGACGATCGACACTTGCGCGAAAGTACTCGTTATCTACACCTCGCTCCCGCGAGTCCATGGAACAAAGAGGATTGCGGACCACGTATTCCAGGAAGGGGCCTGTGTAGATGGAACGCATGATGAAGCGCAACGATTCGGCGTTGGGATCGCTCAGCATGATGAAGCGGTAGCCCGAGACGGTTTCAAAGAGGTGTAATTTGTAAGTGGATGTGCGATAGCTGACAAACGACTCATCCCTGTAACAATGCAAAAGAAATTTAAAAGGAAAACAACAAATCGACGGAAGATGGGTCGGTTCGATATCCCAAAAACAAAGAGAGAAAGGGATAGAGGAGGGAGGATGGATGGAGAGACACGACGAACCTGCCAGATAAACGTTTGATCATGTTCCGCAGCGAGAGAATGACGCCATAAACCAATTTCGCCTCTTCGTCAAAAGGCAAGCCGGCGTAACCGGCCCCTGTCGCTGCAGGCGTCGTCGTCGTCGACGCACCTGCGCCCGCACCCTGGGTCTGCAGAAAGACGGATGGAGGGGTCAGAGACCGAGAAGCGGCGGCGGCATCATTGAAAGCGACGACCACGCCCGAGGTTGGGGTCAGAGTGTTGCGCGGACTGGTAAAGGGTGTGCTGGACGATGAGCCTGGTGCGGAGGACGTCGAGGAGGGCGGCGGGAGGGGCGTGAGAGCGTGCGAGACGGCGTGGAGAAGGCCTCCGCCGTCGTTTGCGCGTTTTGGACGCTTGGTGCGGTGCCAATCGTGGTAGTAAACGCAATTACAGTGCCTGGAATTTTTATTTTTATTTGGTTGTTGTTTTTTGATCAAAACGGGTCTCAGGTAGAGGATAAATAGTTCTATAGCCCGTACCGGTCAAAGATGTAGAGGCAATAGATGGTCATGGTCAAAAGGAAACCGTCAAAAAAAACTCTTATTTTGGACACATTTTGACTCAGGAACGGACAGAAATACGACCTGCCACCAGGGACGGCTTGCGTGGCCGGCGAGCCCGACCTAGACAGGACGCCAGTTACAGTACAGTAGATGGCGCAACATGACTATCGATACTGACGGGCTTTGAATGAATCCAGCGTTCCCTAGACGATGTCCCATAGACTTCGCAAGTGTCTCAACCAGTTTGGCAAACGATTCGTAGTTATTGGAACCCCTCGTTGTCACGGCGTAGGTGCGATGGGAACACCAAATTCAGAGCGCAAAAATGCCGATCCGTTTATCGATCTCATTTTATTGTCGGCCACGCCCACTGTCAACTCACGTTTGCGTCGCTTCTCTGACACAGTGAAGCTGTGTGAGAGAAGGTGGATTTTACGTGTAGACCGAGCACACTAATACACTGGAACGAGATACAAGCAACGTTCGACGCACGCCGCTGAATCACAAGGCAAGAAACCCGGATATTGCATCTCCTTTGGGCTAGCCTCTGACATCTTTCAAGCCTTCTCGTCCGTGTATGGCCGCACGCCATTACTGACATAAGGTGGAAGCGTCGTCCCACTGGTGGGGTTTCTGTCTCCGTACAACGGGAGCTCGCCGTACATGGCCGCCTTATCAAAGCCTTGGTTAGCCGCGGGAAAGCCATTACCGGCACCGGGGTCGACGGGGCCGTTGATCCACTGCCATCCGGTCAGCGCAAGGAATGACGGGAAACGACGAGCGACGTACCGAGGGCATGTAAGCTGCCGGATGAAAGTACGATGGCACGGACACGTCAGGAGTCGTGATGGCGAGGCGCTGAACAAACGGGGTTGAACAAGGCTCGTCGCCGTAACAAGGAGAAACAAGGGCTTTTTGCCAGCTAACGCACCACGCCAGATGAAAAATTGCCATAGAGGCTCACTGTCCAGATGGGAACAAAGGCCCCCGGTGGGCGTGAGCGAGCGTCCTCTGCCTGCCATTGCTTGACGAGAGCGGTCGCCCGTTTTTGACCCATCCACTTCCATGAGACGTAAGGCACAGCGAAAAGGAGTACGACGCCAATAAAAATGGCAAAGGCGACGAAATTGGACTGATGGTGTGCTTCGCGACGTTTCATTTTCTTCTCGAGCGAAGGTAGTACGATATCGCGCACCGCCGCTGGGACGGTGATCGTTGATCTATGAAGCATAGAGTGATTCAGTATATTTACAATGTGATGACGTTGGGTGCAACAATTACATGAACAGGGAGATAAAGAAGATTATTTCAAACGCTGGTTTATAATAACGCTTGCTCAGGCGGATAAGTTGGGGGATGCGCGATGCCCACGCAGCAGCGGAGACCTACAATGTCGATCGACAGTCAATGACGGGAACAAATGAAAGATATGATGGTGGGAGAGTACTGACATGCTCGTGCAGCTCGTAGGGCAAAGTAGGCACTGGGCTCGTCTGGTCAAGTTGCTACGAGTAGGGGAGTGAGTAGGACCGCAAAACAACAAGTTTTTTTGCTGGGACGGACATAAACGACTTGACCTGGGGCCCGCTTATAGATGACGGGAACGTTCATCTTGGAATGTCAGTGTGTTCGAGTTTGGAAAAAAAAGAAAGACAGTTGTGGAATCTCGAGCCAGTCGAGTCGAGGAAGAATGAAAACAGAAACCAGTTTCTGGGAGTGACGATGGAAGAAAGAAATGACGATCAGAGAGAATCATTCGGCTTTGTGTTGAGGACTTGTCTCTCAGCGATCGGAGAGTTCCGCGGGGTTTGATGATGTATCAAATGTCTGCCGTTGATATGGCACAACCAAGCGATGGCGACCACGCAACTATACTTTATCATACTTTCTTCCCAATCGGTAGTCTATACAATCTCATACAGAAATAACCCTGAGTGTTCCCCCATCGCACCCCTTCTTGCGTTGCAACGTCAACGTCATCCCATTCTAGGTCGATCCCAAGTTCGGCAAGGTGGAGCTCAGCCAGGTGTGTATACACATCGTAGAAGAGGGCGTCTAGTAGCACCCACCGTCAGTAATTTATAGAAAAAAATGCAAAAACATACTTGTCGCTCCCAAACCGTTAAAGAAGCTGAATCGAGCATCCAGATCCGCGAGGAGCTTTGGGACATGGTTGAAAAAGCGACGCAAATCTTCAAAGGTGACACAGTTATTACGCGTGTTTCAGACATCATTGGAACCACACCTTCATATTCCTCTGAGAAGGTGTCGGTGTACACAACGTCGAACACCACGTCATCTAGGATCTTTGCGTCCACAAAGTCTTGCCATTTTCCCTCAAGAATGATGACACCCTTCTTGTCATACCACCCTTGTTCATGCATGTACTTCAAAACATCCGGGTGAGGTTCGATGATGACATGCGTCGATGGCGGAACCGGCAGTGCCTGGAAGTACGAATCGATCTGTGTTACCCAGGTAAAGCTTGATGAGTCGCCATAGGAGACACCCGTGGCAAACACTCACGATCCCCAGACCAAAACCTACGTTTAAAACTCTTAGCCCCGTCTCTCCATTAGGGTGATCGTCGCACATCTTGCGTACCGTTTCCTGCACTTGAGATACTCCCGCCCTTAAGCACGCAACACCAATTTGCATTAACGGAAAGCGGAACGCACTGATCTCGCGCTCCCAACCCATCATAACGCCTATCTCGATATCGTTGCTCCGAAGTAGACAAATCTCTTGTCCGTGCACATCGACCGTAAATCGGAGACGTGATTGTAAGAATTTGTCAGTGGAGCCCAACACTGTGTCATCCACTTCTTTGAGTACAAGCGCATCGGCCTCTGCGCCGTGAGAGGCTAGTAACTGCAGGATAAGTTCTGCATTTTTTTAGGTTTTATGGATGGGTAATAGGGACAGATGAAATACACACACCAGAGCGTATGCCAGCGTCGCGAATGGCACGATAGCTCTCCTCGTCATTGAGAGAAAGTGCAATGTCACCTGCGGTGTTCCCACCGTCGTCCGCTGCAGCCAGCTTAGTGGTTCACGCCGGCGTAGAGAATGAGTGGTTTTTAATTTAGTTTACCAGAGTTCCACAATGCGCCGTGCTGAAGGAGCTTTTTAACAAGCTCTGCGTCTTGGATGCTCGCAGCTGCGTGCAGCGCCGACCACCCGTCTTCGTCTTGATACCAAAGCGGTGCGTCATCGTCCAGGAACTTTTGCACATCCTCAATCGGCGCGTACTCGAGAATGGCGCTGATCAGCGCTCGGCCCTGGGTAACAAATTCGTCGTCGTCGGTCTCTGCATAGTCCGGATCGGTATCCCCAACTTCGACGACGTTATCTTCTGCGGGCCTTTTCTCGTCGCCGTCAGTGGACTGATATGTACTCATAGGCTGAGGCTGAAAATGGTATTATTATACTACAAGGAGCTAACAGATAGGCCCATCACGTGTTGCCTGGGAAGACTAATAAAAGTTATCTATCGAGTGTCGTTGCTCAGTGGCGCTCCATTCAAAATCACTGATGGGGACCTTGCCCAGAATTCTGACATCGGATTCGGGGGGGACACCCCTACATCGAACCCCTTACGTAGCGTTTCCAGGGCGAGAAGTTAGTCTAACTGAAGGACCTACATAGTAGGTCGTTTGGAAACCGACAACGCAAAGGACATCATCGCCGATAGTCTCAAACAGTCAGCGAAAAAGGCTATCATGCCTCACACGAAGAAGATTTGAATTTGGGGTTGGAAGGAGGGATAACTGGTCTGCGATCGGGTTACAAGGCAAAAGGCTCAGCGCTCATTAATGCGCTCATTAGCTAGAGGCGGTTATCGTTTGGGGCCAAACGGCTTATAGTCAGCTCACCGATGACGACCACACAGAAGAGGCTGAGCGAGTGAAGGTTATACATGGATACCGACAATGTGAGAAAGTGAAGGCCAACTATGCCACGTTAGTACGAGAGCCGCCGGGGGAAAAGGACCTTATATCTTGAGAAAAGTAGACATACTTTCCCATTTGCCGATTCGGTAGTCACAATGTTTGTGACCAATCACAGGAAATCTTTATTGTGTAGTCTTGGACGTAGAAGTCCAACCACAGGTAACATATAAGTTAACCAGTAACATTTCGTGAGTCCCTGTGGACGTCATGGTACGTGTTGACTCATTCGTACTCATCTGCAACGAGTAAAGCCCTGTTTGCGAAATGCAGACAAGGAAATTGTCTTGGAGAAACGCACAAGAAATAGATGGAACACCTACCTCGAAGCAGCGGGCCAGAAACTGCTGGGGAAGAGGTGCAGAGCGGGGTCAGATTC
>QLPA01000244.1:0-20895 GCA_003313945.1 Lactifluus pinguis
AGGGTATTTTCGTTGTCGTGTTTCCCTTCGTCCGCCCCAGGTGGTCTAGACAGTGCGTCGGCACGATTCAGTTTGCCTGGGCGGTGCACCAGTTTGTAGTTATATTCGGCAAGGTCGCTGAGATATCTGGCTACTCGCCGGTTGATTCTCTGAGGTTGCCGGTAATACCGTAGGTTGTTATGGTCGGTGTGGACAATGGTCGTGAAGGGGGAAGAGAGGAACAGGTGTCTCCATCGTCGCAAACCTCGTATCACGGCCAGGAGCTCTCTATCATGGACGTCGTACCCCCTTTCTGCTTCGTTTAGCGTCTGAGAGTGGTACCCCGCAGGGCAAAGCCTCTGTTTGTCATCCCGCTGATAGAGAATTGCTCCAGTGGCATACTGGGACGCATCCACCTCCATTTCAAAGGGTCGACTGTAATCAGGCCTTTGGAGGACAGGGTCTTCCTCCACAGCCTTGAGAAGCGTATCTAGGGCCTGAGTGCATTCTTTTGTCCATTCAAACGGTCGTCCCTTCTTTGTTAAAGCCGTCAAGGGTGCTGCGATGTGTGCGTAGTGGGGTATGAATGGTCTTTGGTATCCCAGAACTCCCAAGGTGCTCCGGACCTCTTTCACCGATGACAGGGTTCGAGGCCACTGTTGCAACCCCTTCCTTTTTGTGGGGTCAATGCGGATCGTGCCTTGTTCTACACGTATGCCCAAGTAATCAATGCTGGTCTGTTCGAACTTGCATTTGGACAATTTGAGGAAGAAGGACTCTTGGCGGAACATCTCAAGGATTTCTCGAACTATCCTTCGATGTTCCTCCACATCGTCACCTGTGGCCACCAAGACATCGTCCATGTACACAAAGACCTTCCCTGGGTAGCGGTTCATGACTTTGGCAAAAACTCGATCCATACACCGTTGGAAAGTGGCTGGAGAATTCTGAAGACCAAAGAGCATTACTTTTGGCTGATATAAGCCGAATGGCGTTTTAAACGCAGCCTTCCAGCGGTCTTCTGGTCGAATTTGAATGTTATGATAGCCCCAACGAATGTCCAGTGCTGTGAAGAGGGTGCGTCCGTGAAGTGATTCCAGGATTCGTTCGATGCGAGGGATGGGGTACACATCCCGCACAGTGTGACTGTTCACTTCTCTGTAATCCTGGACGGGCCGCAGGCCTCCATCCTTTTTCTTTATGAAGAACCAAGGCGTCGACCATGGGGAGTTGGACTTCTCAATGAAGCCCCACCGCTCATTTTCCTCGATAAACTTCCGGGTCGCCTCTTCTTCTTCACGAGAGAGCGCATAGACCTTGCAATTGATGGTGGCTGGAGCCTTTTCTTTTAACACAATTGCATGGTCTTCTGGTCGTGGCGGTGGGAAGCGGTGGGACTTTTCCTCATCAAAGACGTCGGCGTATTCTCGATACTGGGGTGGCAACTCCTCTTGCTCTGCCCCACCGGCTAGCCGTTCTTGACGCGCCTCTATGGCCCATTTCTGAGCTATATTGGTGCGATCGATGTGGGCTGTCTTTGTCTCTCTGTTCACATGCTGCTGTCGAAGTTTGAGGTGTTTTCTCCACATTGTTTCGACGCGGATGTCCCCTTCCTGTACCTCCCCTTTTGTCCAGTCGATTCGTGGGTTGAATTCTGCGAGCCACGGGTATCCTAGCAAAACCCGGTCTCGTCCAAGGTTCGTGACATAAAACCTTTGGAGAGCGTCTTTCTCGCCTACCACGCATCGGAGGGTGCAATACTCAGTGAGAGTTCCTTCCTTGTTTTCCGTCCCATCGACATTGAATACTTGTCGAGGTCGATCGAGTCGTTTAGTTCCTATCTTCCATCGGCGAACAGTTCGCCGGTCCACAAAGTTTTCTGTCGCTCCGCTGTCGACCAGGACTTTGTCTGCGATCGTTTTCGTGACTGAGGCGAATGAAATCGGTAAATTCAGGGCATTGGCATAGCTAATGTACATTCGTTTCAGTCCTAAGGCTCGTAACCAGATCGCGCGGCACGAGCTCTTCAAAAATCCGGATTCGCAGGAGATTGGGTCGATTCATCAATCATTTCATCGATTATTTTGTCCTTGTCTTCATCTGACAGGGCTCGGAGTCCTTTCTTCAGAGCGTCTCGGCTCATGGGGGTGTCTTTCTCTTCTTCAATTACTCGCGCAACGGCGCGCTGAGGCGGGCCAGTGCCTCCGGAGCTTTTCTTCTTCTTTTCTGGGCACTGCCGACTCATATGTCCTGTTCGTCGACAGTAGAAACAGCGTCCTTCCTCCATAAACTTCTTCTTTTCTTCAGGAGAGAGAGGAGTGGTACGAATGGCATCTACGTCCATGGGTTCTGGGAAGCGTTGTTTCTGCTGCTGTGGTCTTTGTTGGTTTCTCCCAAAGGCCATGGCAAGCCGACTTCGCTGTTGTGCAGGGGAGCGCATCTGGCGGGTTACCTGCTTCGCCACCTTGGCCTCCATCCATCGTCCATGGTAGCTGAGCGCTGTTTCTTGCCAATCCTGCAATGTCCGTGGCAGGATTGCCTCTCGTTCGATGATATTGTTATGGAGGATGTCATTCAACCCAGTGCGGAACTGCCATATAGTGCCTGGGTCGTCAGCTGGCCACTGTGACAATTTCCGCAGGTTGTTGAATCTGGCAATGTAGGTGTCCAGGCCATCTCCTTCCATCCTCAGGCGAAGCATTTCCCCCAGGGATTTCTCCCTTTCTGTCGCATTCTTGTATTGACGCGTGAAGGCGTGATTGAAATTGGTCCAAACCCTCTCCTGACTAGGATCAATCCCACTGGGGTCTGTAGGGTCCGCACGGAACCTTCTAACTCCGTTTTGCAAGTCGTCAAAGTACGTGTCCACCCATTGGTCGATGTTTGGGCCTCTCATCAGGCCCATGGCTGTGAGGACGCGATAATAGGGAACTCGCATTATCTCGTTGGTGGAATTGAGTTCCCAATAGATGTTGAAGGCTTTGAGGAAGCGTTGGAGATCCTCCCTTCTTCCATCAAAGTACTCAGGTGGGTGACTTCGCAGACCCGGTGGAGGAGGAAGTGGAGCGGCTGGTTGAGCGGCTGCTTGTGCTGCAGCTGGCCCTCCGCCTCCACCTCCGCCACCTCCACCTCCGCCACCTCCACCTCCGCCACCTCCGCCACCACCTCCTCCACCTCCACCCGAGTGTGCCCCACTCGGAGGTCCCCCTCCGGAAGATCCAGAGGGGCCGGCACTTGGCGTAGCAGATAGAGCAGTTCGGGCAGTAGTAGCCCGAATGTATGACGCTCTGTCCACGGGTCCAATGTGCGAGGGGTGAGGGGGTCTGTACGGAATGGGAATATCCATGGGTGCTGGGACGTCTACCAACATTCCGCTTTCAGGGTCGCTGATGAGGGAGGTGCTTAGTTCTGATATCGGGGTTTCCATTGGCAATTGAATGGTAGGTATCTGTAGCGGTGGTGATTGTGCTTGAGTAGGTGGAACAACAAGTTGTTGGAGACTTGGCGTTGCTTGTAGGGGAGGTTGTACTGGTTGGATGGCTGGTTCGAATATTTGTTCTGGCTGGTGTGGAAACACTGGGCTTTGGCTTGGTCCACTGGCCCTGCTATGTTCGGATCCCACTGGCGATGGCACCGGGGAGGGCACAAACGTCAAAGTGTGCGTTGAAAAGTCTGGATGTTCTGGGTCGCTGGGTCGATACCAGCCTAGACCTAACTGTTCTCGTTCCTCTGCTGCTATGAGGAATTGTCTCTTTGCGACGTATAACAACTGGTCGCGTGCCCACGCAATAGTATGCCACTGGTTATTGAAAAATTCAAGGGGTTGTCGTCCTCCTTCGCTATTCACGAAGTAATAGGAGCTCTTCTTTGGGTTCTCTGAGTCACTGTACCAAAGGGCGCTTCCGACTATATGCTGGGGCAGATCAGGGACTGCGCGAGTAGGGATAATGGTCCAGTGACCAGGTCTTTGATCCCAACCAACGTTGATTTTGGTGTAATACTCCGTTTCGTCCACGTGTGGCTCACTCTCAGGAGGAGCCTAATTCGAAGTGCTGAGTTCTAGTTGGCAAGTATGAGGGTCAAAGATCAGATATCCTTGCTCCCCACACTGGTCAAGTTCGTTCTGGCGCACGCTTCTTTGTACAAAAGAAGTGGGGGTATGGGAGCTTCAGCTTATGTCACGGTTCACAAGGACCGTGGCTCGAAGTGAGCTTCGTGTATCGGCGAGGAAGAAGCACTAGTCGGAGCTTGACTTGTGCTACCACCTAGTCAAGACGTACGACACGAGTTCCTGTGAGGGATAGACGAGTGACGAACGTCCAAGGATTCGTATCGCGTGAGCGGAGCGGTTCGGGCCGGCGCACGCGATGAGCGGAGTTCACAGTTCCCAAATGGGATAGACTGTGGCAGATGACGATGAAGGACTTGTAAGTGGAACGGATGTGGATATTAGGATTCTAGGGTTTTGAACGGCAAGGTCAAAACTATAGAATACTAATAGGAACTTTCGCTAAGCTTGTGCGACGCGTTGAGCGGTTTAGGAAGCACCTAACCCCTCAATTCGTTGTACAAGGTTCGGGCGAAGCGCGTGCAAGTTTGCTCGGAGGATTATGCCCTTCTGAGCTGTGGCGTGATGGTACCTGGCTTAGAGGTACGAGTAGATGATGAACAAGAAGAAGGGAATCCCTTGCACGCGGGAATAGACACAAGGAGAAGGAACAACTATTGTGATTCTGGACGAAGCTGAAGCTGGGGCTTTAGCTTCGACTACAGGGCCCTATTTATGCGTTCAGAGGGCCTCCCAACTATCCTACAATGTATAGTACGTGAGTAAGCGATCAGTAGTCAAGACCACTACAGTACTGGAGTCAGCGATCAGTAGTCAAGACCACTACAGTACTGGAGTCAGCGATCATTAGTCAAGACCACTACAGTAAGTCCGAAATCAATCAAGCCACAATCAAGCATAGCCTCAGACTAAGTAAGTAATACCCCAAGAGGGTATGCGAGACGAAAAGGGGAACATAGACGCTGAAACCGTAACAAAGAACCTGAGGATTTATCACAACCGTCCATCCCACCATCGCCACTTACGCCACTTTCCACCACCACCTCGACGCCATCAGCCGCGCCACCACCTGCGCCTCGAAAAGGCAAATCCAAGATATCGGCATTGCCATCCGAACCGTCAGCGCAGCCGACGCGAAAATCGGATCGTGTGGTGAAACCCTCTGACTATGTGAAGCGGCTGATAGCTGGGGAAGGAACTGCTGAAGGAAGCATTTCTCCTTCAGCACTTAGGTGGATGCATCCAAATTTACAAGAGGCTTATGAAAGGCACATTTCTTCTGCTGATCAGTCTTTTGATACAGCACGAGACGAAGATTCAAGTGCCATAGCCACCGAGTTCGTTTTTGGTGTCGAACTCGAATCTGCCGCTGCTGCCGCCATTTCCGAAACTCAAGGCGATCCTAGGACGCTACGCGAAGCACAAGCGTGTCCCGATTGGCCTCTTTGGCAAGAGGCCATGGATCGCGAGATTGCCACGCTCGAGCAGGCGGGAACTTGGGAAACGGTTCCACGTCCTCAAGACAAGAATATCGTTAGCTCGAAGTGGGTTTTCCGAATCAAAAGGAGAGCCGACGGCACGGTTGAAAAGTACAAAGCGTGCCTTGTCGCGCGAGGCTTCACACAAGTCTACGGGATTGATTATTTTGACACTTATTCACCCGTAGCCAAACTCGCCAGTATTCGAATGATCCTAGCGTTCGCGGCACGCTACGACTGGGACATCGAGATGTTCGACTTTATTGGTGCGTATCTCAATGGCGAACTCGGAGATAACGAAGAAATCTACATGCAAGCGCCGCCTGGTTACGAGCATGAAGACGATCAAGTTATGCACCTCAAAAAGTCACTCTACGGCTTGAAACAAGCCGGACGTCGCTGGTATGACACATTATCGAGTGCCCTTACTGAAATCGGTTTTCGCGTTACCAAAGCCGACCCGGGCGTTTTTTATTTACGGGCAGAGTGTGATGTTCTCATACTCGCCGTTCACGTCGATGACTGCGTTTTGACAGGCAGTTCATCAGAGCTTATCGTCGATTACAAGAAGAAGATTAACGCTCAGTATTCACTTACCGATTTGGGGCCTATTCATTGGCTTCTCGGTATCAAGATCGTCCAAGATCGTTTCGCGCGCACCATTTCTCTTTCGCAAGAAGCTTATCTCAACACCATTATCGCACGCTTTAATATGAGCGACGCGAAACCACAGCGAACACCAATGGTTGCGAATGCGATTTACACCAAAGACGACGATCTCGCTGACGCAACGACGATGAGCGGCGTGCCCTATCGGGAGGCAATTGGTAGCTTGATGTATGCTGCCGTAGCCACTCGACCCGATATCGCTTTTGCGGTATCAATTCTGTCTCAATTTTTGGAAAACCCCTGCCAACTTCATTGGCAAGCCGTGAAGCGAATTTTTCGCTATCTCATCAGCACTCGAAGCTTCCAACTTACTTACGGTACTGAGTATTATAACTTGATCGGCTTCACAGATGCAGACGGAGCGTCACAACCCCATCGACACGCGATTTCAGGCTATGCATTCATGATCGATGGAGGCGCAGTTTCCTGGCGATGTCGAAAGCAAGAACTCGTCACGCTTTCGACAGCAGAAGCCAAGTACGTCGCTGCGACGCATGCAGCAAAAGAAGCCATTTGGCTGCGACGTCTTATCGGCGAAATCATCCCTCCCGTACTCACACCGACTACTCTTTATTGCGATAATCAAGCCGCAATCAAACTCATTGTCGATGACAACTACCATGCACGAACCAAGCACATCGACATAAGATATCACTTCATTCGACAAGTGATATCTATAGGCAGTATTAATATCATTTACTGTCCTACTGAAAATATGACAGCAGACATTTTCACCAAAGCCCTACCTTATTGGAAGGTGAAGATGCATTCTCTCGGACTCGGTCTCCATCGCGCTCCTGTCGCGCTTGAGGGGGACTGTTGTCATATCGATTACGATGGCCGTAATTGCGATTACGGCCATGTCACGAGCCCCATCGATCAACCGCGACATGAATGCGCCGACGCGAGCCACGAGGACGACGGATGAATTGCGTGAACATTCAATTGGGGCGTGTCTCAGTTTGATCCTGCTATGTGAATGCTGACTCTTTTGTTTTATTTCTGAGGTTCGTTTGTACGATACAAAACAGGCCAAAGCGTTCGTTACCGCATCGCCTGACACTCCCCATTTTTATCACCTGTTCGTTATTTTGTTTCAAAACTAGCGCAGCCACGCGCAACGTCTTCAAAAGGACGTTTTTAGTTCCTCTTGTGATGTGCATGTGCTTTTGATTTCTCGAGTGTTTTTCGCGTTTGGCTTCTGTTCAGCTTGTGATTCTTTTTCTTATTCATTCTCACTTTTAAAATAGTACAAAATCAAATAGCTTACTTGTATTAAATACGAGCCAAAGTGCTCTGAATCAATGTAACGAGTTGACCCCCCATTCCCTCATGTGATCCTCTCGCGTTTGCCCCGTTTCCTTTTCGCGTTCACTCTTGCCTCTCACCCATAACCCGCGTCACCATCTACAAGAACAATGATCTGATCAAGGATTTGTAAGCAGTCAAGAAGCGTTACAAGTACGTACCATCCATGACTACCCTCATATTACTCATTAGGCCATGCACGACATGTAAAGTCTGAGTAATGGTCATGCGGGCCTCCTCATGGGTAAGACGGTCGAGCCTCTGCAGTACAGCTTCAACCTCGCTCTCTCCCAACAGCTTCTTTGCGAATTTCTCTGCGACACAATCAACCACATATTGCATATAGGTAAGGAAATGCTTACTGAAACGCCCCTGCTTGATTTGATTTGTTGCCAAGGAAAGCACCGAGAGTATCTCAACCATAATCTTGATGAGTACGTGTGTCATTGCAGCGGTGGGCGGGATTTCGGTGTATATATGTAGTCGTTCGAGAAAATTTTGGACGCACTCAAACAAGCCTTCGAGTGCGTCATAACTCGCACTGACCCCACTAGCAGCCTAGCGTACTTATGTCAAATGTATCTACCATGCATGATCACGAGGGCACGTACTGCGAGGAGAACATCAACTCCAACGAAAATTGCCTTTACTGGGGGAAATGGGGCCTAATGAAGAGACAATCAAAAAAATTGGATGGAAAGAATGACGGTGGAGCTCACGAGGGTAACCGCCTCGCCAAGGGTACCAGAGAATGCATGAAGGATCTGCACTGCTGGTTTGAGGACATTAATCAGGTTCCGATTTCCATCTCGATATTCCTTAAACTCTTTCGCTCGCTCCTGGAATAGTTCCAGAACAGATTCTGGAGAATCGGGTTGTTGGATTTTGTGAGCAAATGGGTTTCTAATTAGGTCTATCCCTGTCTGCTTGGTGTAATCGTCCAGGGCGGCATCGATGATAAGGCGAAAGTTGGATGGAGAGGTTGTCGTCGAGTTCATGAAGCAAGCGGAGGGATGGTGACGTGATCAAAGGAAAATCAGGGAGGTTCAGGGTTCAGAATAGAGTGGACGAACTGTCTCGTGTCGTTTCACAAACCTGGCCGGGCAACAGACGCTCAGAAATTTGAAAAAGTGTCCGAGTGTCAATCTGATAGGCATCCCCTGCGACTCTCATCCGTCAAAAAAGTCCGCCGCCGTATCCAAGGCCCTGTTCTGGTAGGAAATAATATCTTCCGGGTCCGGATCGGTGGTTTGACATATCGATGCATCATCAGAGGAGATGACGGGGCCGACGGGCAACTCACTCGAGGCACGTGACTGGACCCATTTATGGTCAGGCGGGCCGGTGGGCCCGGCGGCCACTTATGGTGCTCGTGCCTCACGATGTCACTGCTCTATTCCTGCTGTTTCCGAGTCGCATTCGTCATGATTTCCCCTGCTATTGTGGTACTCGTACGGTAAAACTATAATATGTGGTTATCTTCGAGTTATCTGCACTGAGATCAAGTACGAAGTTAGCTCTCTATCAGTGCCCTTTAATTCCATCGAACCTTGATTACTATGTTGGTTTTGTGCCTTGCTCCCTGAGTAGCCGTGCGATTTCCCGGAACCCCGATGCTTCCGCCTTTTGGAGAGCAGACCGACCATCACGACATCGATAATGTGGATCTGCGCCCCGTGCAAGGAGTATTCTGACAATTTCGAGATGTCCATTGCCTGCAGAGAGACACAGGGGAGTCCGGTCATTCTGTTGCGTGGCATTTACATCTGCGTTGCAACCAATTAAGAACAGCACGACATCAATATGCCCGAACCGTGATGCGTTGTGTAATGGGGTCCACCCAAGGCTGTCCCGTGAATCAACCTCTGCTCCGCGTTCGACGAGCACGCGCACAATATCGAAGTGCCCCTCTGTCGATGCGATATCCAGTGGAGTTTCCTGACTCGCGTTTCGTGCATTGACATCTGCCCCTCGTGTGAGAAGTGACTGCACAATCCGAAGTTTCCCTTCTTTAGCCGCAATGTGTAATGACGTTCGGCCTGCGTTATCTTCGTCATCATCAACATCGTGCAGTGCTATATCCGATACAGTCGAACCTATAATGTTCCGAACATTCTCGTCGCATTTGTACTTGGCCAGGAAGTCTGAAACTCTAGTTCTGTCCGCGTCCAATGCCAAATCTACTGCAGTTTCATCGGCGTGATTTCGTGATTCAATGTCCGCGCCCCACCTGAGCAACAACTTGACAATCTTGAGATGACCACGCCAGGATGCCGTGTGTAATGGAGTCCAGCCGGCTTTATTCACCGCGTGTATATTCGCTCCTGATTCGAGTAGGAACTGTGTCATTTGAACGTTCCCATTTGCGGCTGCAAGTTCAAGCGGAGGTTGCTGCAGGTCGTTGCAAGAATCGACAATTGCCCCACGTTCAACTAGCAATTGTGCCACGTCAATATGCCCTTTCTCCGAAGCCAGATGAAGGGGAGTCCAAAGGTCATCCGTTTGTACGTTCACATCTGCACCGCAGTCTAGCAAAAGCCGTACGACGTCACGATGTCCATTTCGATTTGCGGAGTGTAACGCGACCCAGGAGCTCTTGCACCGGGAATTCAAGTCCGCACCTTGATCGATTAAAAAGCGCACAATGTCAAGCTTCCCACTGTAGGATGCTAGGACCAATGCGGTCTCTCCTTTCGCATTCTGAACGTCGACATCGTGATTGACATCACAACGAAGTAGGAACTCGACAACATGAAGGTGCCCACGTCGTGATGCTGCGTGAAACGGAGTCCAGCCCCTGTTGTCTCTGGAAGACATATTCGCGCCGTTCTCGATTAGTAGCTGTACGATATCGAGGTGTCCATTCCTTGAGGCGCTGCTCAAGGGAGTTCGCCCATTATCATTCCGGATATCGACAGCTGCACCACGCTGGATGAGCAACTTGGCGACCTCAATGTGCCCAACATAGTGTAGCGGGGTCCGACCCTGGTTGTCCTGTACGTCCACGTCCGCGTCCCGGTCTAGAAATAACAGAGCGATGTCCAGATGTCCCGCACCCGCCGCATAGTGCAGAGGGGTCAGGCTCTCTCCATCACAACATTCCACAATTGCGCCGTGCTGTAACAGCAGACTGGAAATTTCTAGTCGTCCTTCCACTGACGCCAAGTGAAGTGTAATTCTCCCTTTCGTATCCCGTGCGTTGACATCAGCATTATTCTCCAGAAGGAACCGTACGATATCGATGTTCCCCCCTTCTGATGCCCAGTGCAAAGGAGTACGGCCATCCTGATCTCGGACATCTACTTCGGCACCACGCCGTAGCAGCAACCCCGCGACCTTCATATTTCCTGTCGTTAGCGCGGCGTGCAGTGAACTCATTCGACGACCACCCTTCGCATTTACATTTAACTCATGAGCAACGAGAAGGTGCTGGGCAATATCATGGAATCCGCATAATACCGCATAGTATAGCGGTGTCGCTTCTGGAAGCGCCGGATGCATCGTCGACATGTGTTGTACCCAAGGACGGTCAATATTGAAAACCCACACCCATGCCGAAAAATGGGATTTCTCAGGGTCAAACAAGTGCTGCATTATATCTTGTATCGATGATGACACATCACCAAATTGAGCATGTTCGACCCAATGCCGAGCAGCATACTCTGCCAATGGCAAATCATCGATCGTCGCTTTGTCGACACGGTCATCAAGCTTGAGCAGGATGCTCAGGCATGCCTTTGCGAGAAGGGTATGTGCAGGACCGGGAAGAATGTGATAATCGGAAAGGTCGTCCCCAAGGTGATCCGAGGTCAAGAACTCTTTAACTGAGAAGTGGGAGAACTGAACGAGTTTGGAGCCATCCACATTGACCACCGATATCAAGCTCGAGCCAACAGAGAGAACGGCTTCCTCGGAATCGCTTAGGCGCCACCCTACGTCATATTCAGGAAGCGCAGACTCGAACCGTATGGCAAGGACTTCGGCGAGTTCGGCGACGTGCAAGGGGCGGATCGATACAGTGAGGCACTTGAAGAGACGTTGAGCATATTCACGTTTCTCTTCCTCGATGGAAAATAAGGCGTGTCTGTATGTTTCGTCTAAAGTCTTGGGCAACTGGTCGAGGGCACTTTGGATACTCGCAGGTAGATTGCGACGCAAGGATTCCAATTGACAATACACCCATCGAAACCTGTATCACCCAATAAGTAAACCCAAGTGACGTACCAAGAGTGGTGACTTACATCCCGTCTGCCTTTTCTGAAAGGACTTCGATGACTAGTTGCTTATCCTGCTCTCTCCAGGTCCGCATCTTTCGGT
This sequence comes from Lactifluus pinguis, assembly GCA_003313945.1. Lineage (NCBI taxonomy): Eukaryota > Fungi > Basidiomycota > Agaricomycetes > Russulales > Russulaceae > Lactifluus > Lactifluus pinguis. The sequence goes on from QLPA01000244.1 coordinate 11,821, forward strand.
CCGAGTTCACGACCTTCGTTACATAATCCATGATGTCTTGCTTCTGTCCACTTTCCTCGTGAAGAGACATGCGAAGTGTTGCCAAAGGCTCGAGAACAGTTCGGATATCGAATTCGGGGCGGCTAGTAACACAAATACGAACATTCGGAAGTTCCAGATTGACGAGCTCCTCCACAAGTTCGAGCACATCTTCGCGGGACGTTGGTATGCCAGAGACATTCGGACATTCGTCCAAAGCATCTATGATGATGTATATCGGTCCATGTCCGGGGAGTTCCAACATGTCCTTTAAACACTGCGTAAGTGTATGATCGGTGGGATCTTGGATGCCACTGTCGTGTGCCGCATACAGCTGGGAGACTACGTCATAATATGAATTCGACTGGACGGAGAGCTGGGTGAGGAGAGAGGAGAGTAGGCCATGGCGATTCTGCTTCTTGGCGTCTCTGAAATCGAAATAGTAATACACCATGGATGCCAACCCAGCCGCTCGCAAGCCTGCGACGTCTTCGATAATCGCGGACCTGGTCGGCAACTTAGTGGCTGCACATGAAATGAAACGATTCATCAAGACGTACAGGAGTATACTTTTTCCGGAACCGGCTGATAGGCCAAAACGTGGTAAGAACTTTGAACGCGTCAGTGATGAGGAAACCATACGTTTTCCATGTATCCATAGCAAGGATCCCCTTTCTTTCCATTCAGAAATAATACTCCCCTCCAAGAACCAAGTTGCCGTCCCGCTCTGGTGAGCTCGACGCGCGATGTTGTGGTTTGTCGAAGGGTTTGGGGGAGAGAGCCAATTCCTCACATCCTTTTGTAATTGGTCACCTTCAATTTAGTGTCAACCTCGAAGACAAAAATAGTTGATCCAGACGACGAACGTTCCATCCTATTTATCTTACTAGCCGTTTCTTGCATACTGACTAGATCGGTCCTCAGTCCAATCTACACGAATTCACGGACACACAAAGAACGTACCAAGAGCCTTTCGTATATCGCTCATCGATGCCTTGCCGTCTACAACAGAATAGTCCCGTCCAATTCATTTAACGAGTCAAGAAGGATCACGCACCGTCCATGACCACCTTCAGATTTCCCATAAGACCATGGACGACCTCCAAGGTCTGGGCAACTGTCATGCGAGCCTCCTCGTCAGTAAGGCGGTCCAGCCTCTGTAATACGGCCTCAATCTCGCTCTCTCCCAGTAACTTCTTCGCGAATTTCTCTGTTGCACGTTCAACTACACGTGGGGTATGTCGTGGAAGGGCGTACGTACTGAAACGTCCCTGCTTGATTTGCTTTGTTGCCAAGCCAAGCACTGAGAGTACTTGAACCAAAATCTTGACGAGAATATGCGTCATCGGGGAGGTGGGAGGAATTTGGGTATAAACATGTAAGCGTTGAAGAAAATTCTGAACGCATTGAAATAGATCTTCGAGTGCGTCGTAGCTCAAACTAACACCACTAGCAGCCTGACATAGTGACATGTCAAGTCAGAGGGATCCGGCCGAAAATGACGATGAAGGGGACGTACTGCAAGGAGAACGTCCATTCCAACAAAGATCGCTTTTGCTGGTGGAAATGGCTGGAAGAGTAATCAATAAACCACGTGGGAGAAATGAATTTCATCAGGCTCACGAGGCTAATCGCGTCGCCAAGGACACCCGAGAGAGCCAAGGAGAGAGCATGTAGGATTTGAACTACTGGTTCGAGGCAATTGATCAGTTTCCGATTTCCATCTCGATATTCCTTAAACTCCTTCGCTCGCTCTTGAAACAGTCCTAGGACACCATCTAGGGAATCGCAGTGTTGGATTTTGACGGCGAACGGGTTCTGGGTAAGGTCTATCCCCGTCTGCTTAGTGTACTCTTCTAAGGCAGCGTCGATGATAATGGGGAAGTTAGACGTCACGGTTGTTGTAGTAGATGCCATCGAATTCGTGGTAAGAGGGTTGTCCCGTGTTGCCTCATATACACAGCCTCATAGTGGTGAACAGGTGACCGGAAAGTAGACGCTGGAAAATATACAGAACGGGCTTATATTTTCCATTTTCCCAGCGGTCAAGCATGAAAAGCTTGAACAAGGACGGGGTCCTTGCACACAAGCTTGGCATTGTTGGCAAGACGCTCACGGCGCCCGTCATCCCGATAGGCGCGTAACTTAGTATATCAGACCTGCATGACAGGGTACTAAAATATATACTTTGATACGAGATTACCTTTACTGATCAACCGGAAGTTAAAGGAGGATTTTTTTGTTACAATACTGTACGATTATTCGGGAAGAGGGCCAGCTTTCGCGGGTTACCATGGCGGTAATAAGGTTAAGGTCATGCTGACCCGCTTTGGTACCAACACCAGCACTACTGGCCTTGAGCTAGCTCTTTCCAACCTCAATGCGACTCTCTTGGTCTGACTTTCTCAGTATCCTTATTGGTCGAACTGCATTAATGTTTGTGGGGTCTTTAAAGTCTTTCTGGAGCAGGTTCCTGTGAAGCTACCCCTGAGAACGAACGGCTTCGTCGGCCGCATCCAGGGTCAGCGACAGGATTGAGATATCCCACCCAACCCACTCTATATATCATCCTTCTTCTACAGATACTCACTCAACATTTTTAACGCGTCCCCCCCATGAGCGAATCAACCGCTCTCGGTTCTACCTCCCCCCTCCCTTTCGGTCCATCGAGTAACCATGATCCATCTCTCAAACCTAACCCCCATCCATATGCCATAAAAACTACCCACACTGCCCTCCTGTCACGCACCGCCTCTTCCGGACATACTACCCCCTCAAAACATCTCTACATCCCGCCTACTCGTACGCTATCCCGCAGTCCGACGAATCGTAGAAATGAGTACCGTGGACAGCGCTACTCCACCGGCCCCACGGGTGCACCTCCCTCTCCTTTCCCCTCTCCCCTGGACTCCCCGTCACCCTCTCCGCGTGGCCAGCCTGGTTACATTTTCTCGCTTCGCAGACCCCGTGCAGATACGCTCCCCACATACTTCAACGCATCATCCGTGGAACCAGGAAAGGACTTACCACTCGACCCAAAAACGTGGACGGCTTCGCAGTTATCACTGTACCTGACGACTGCGCTTCGCGTTCGATCCGGGGAGCACGTCCCCGAACGTGTGGCGCGCGATATTGCATTGTGGGTACGCCGCGAGGGAATCAGTGGACGGACGTTCTTGCGATGGACCGACGAGGATCTCAAAGTGTGAGTGTCATTCCCCACTTTGTTTCCCTCCGGTTTACAGATAGACTTTGTTCGTTTTGGTTTAGTCTTGGAGTCAATATGCTCTGGCGTGGCGCACTCCTCGCAGCGGCAAGCAATCTCCGGCAGAATGTCATCCGCGAGCGTATCCTGGGCAACCTGGCGTCTGACCAAGAGTGGGAACAGGAGGAAGAAGAAGAACAGCCAGAGCAACAGGGGCAGGATGGCGTGCCCTTGAGCGCCACGCATTATGCCTCTTCGTCCAGCTCGCTTGACTTTTCACTCACCCAGGGTGGTGATACCGATGCCGACCGTTGCCGACCGTCTTGGCGCCTGCGGGCGAATTCGAATGCGAATGGGCGCGTGCGTGGGATAGTTGATAAATGGGAGCGTGGGAGCGCACCAAGCCCCAGTTCGAGCCCTACTTCGAGCTGCAGCCGTCGCAGAGGTGGGTCGGGGAGCCAGGGTGGGAGCGAGCTCGGCGTGCGTGAGGTGTCCGTGACGGATGGTGGCGGCGGCGGCATTTCCGACGTATTTCGCGCAGTGGGGGAAGGAATCAAGGAAACCCACATCGAAGCTCGCGATACCGTTGTCCCGCGTCATGACGGTGGCGGAAGCAGCAGCTGGCGCGTGCTTGATACCGATATAACACAACCCACTTCGCGCTCGGCGGCCCTGGCTACAGACACTACAACTACCTCCACAGAAGAACAAACCGATGCGGAGACCGAGGCAAGTGCAGCGAATCTAGGAGAGGAAGCACGCGCGATGGAGAACCAAGTGGACGGAACGCAATTCCTTCTTCTAGACGAGTTCAGACGCCGACTGGAAGAAGTCGAAGCACGCGTGAGTGCGATGGAAGCCGCCGAGTGGCACGTTCCGCCGGGGCCGGAAGGACGGCGGGAACGGTGGAAGCGGACGCGAGTCCGGCAGTCGCACACAGAGTCTCAGCGTGTAGATGCGACGCTCGAGCTCGATCATGCTACTAGCTCCGATGACTCCGTATCACCACTACCTCCACCATCACTATCGACGGTGGAGGTAACACCCACCAAGGAGCAGCAAGAAGAAGAGGATACCAGAGCGGAGAATCGTGTTGTCGACTTTGGCCCGACGACCGTGACGATCCTGTCAGATCTTTCCCCGTATGTGTTCCTCGTCGGCGGTCTCGGGATGTGTGCGGTCGTATTCCATGTGGTGCTAAAACGTGTCGTGCAACGCAACCCGAAACCTTAAAAAAAAGTTCTTCGATATGTTCCCCTCTCTTCCCATCTCGGTGGCGGATGTTCCATTCCCTCAAGGTTTTTTCCCAGGTGGTTTTGATATCCTTTTTCACGACCAGTCATGACAAACGACTTTTCAGCTTCGTTATTCCCTCCCCCTCAGCGCGACCTTTTTTCTTGCTGGCCATAAGTCATTTTTCGTGTCGTTCTCTCTGGTGGTCCCGTTCCTTCTTTTTCTCATTTCCGTAGAAGTGGTTCACTCTGTGTTGAGTTGTTGTCACCCTGTACTTTATCTACCCTGTCATATAGTAAGTTCCCAAGCTGACCCAATAAGGCCTGACCAATCAAGATCAATGATGTGTATCACATCATTGATTTTGGGGGCTGGCAGTGGCTACAGAGGACTTGAAAGTCTGAGTGTCTGAGTCTCATTTTGCAGAGGGGTTTATAACCTGATTTGTCCATCATAAATGCCATTTATGCTGTTTATGATGGACAAATTGGCTTATAAACCCCTCTGCAAAATGAGACTCAGACCAAGATCAAGCCTCTGCAACTGCAAGTGGATGCTGTATGGGGCTCTCCAGCCTCTCCTATACCATGTGGCCTGCCAGTGTCCATATTCAAGTTAACCCTAACAGCCTTCCTGTGGTAATGTCAGTGCCACTGTGTCCTGTGCTTCGCTCCCACAGCAACAGCTGTTATATGCTGGGGTGACAGAGCTTGCATCACAAAAAATATTTAACTATGATATTCCTAAATCATGCAAGTTCATATCTATCTAACAAGGTGACCTTGCTCTTAGAGTGAAATCATGACCTTATTTAGTTACAGGCAATATCCTAACTATCTAGCCAGATTGACTTTATCTATCATATCTATCAAAACAATAATGAACTTGGCAATCTAGTAATATCAGGGTAATCTTACAATATTTAGATGTCCTTAGGTACCTTGCTATATCATAGGTATCATAGGTGTCATGCTCACCTTGTGGTGTTATGCTATATTATAGGTATCATAGGTACCTTGCTATATCATGGTGACCTGGCATGACCTATCTAGATAAGGTAATAAATAAATAATAAATAAATAATATCTATAGTAATGACTAATTATTTTTTATCTTAATTGCTAATTAACTTCTAATATACACCGCATATAAGTCCTTATTTAACTTATTTTATTATGATAAGTGATATTTAAGACCTCTTAAACAACAAAATACTGTTAACCGCTAAGCCATCTGATCTTATCTACATAAACCCTGGATCTTTTATTTTAACACTAAGTTATTGTTCATGTAGTATTAGATACTTAAGCTTATCTTACTTAAGCTTATTTATCTAAGGATGATGTAAAGTTTCAGTTTAACATACTAGAAGCACCATGATACTAGAAATGCCAACGATGTCGGCCTCAACCTTGCTTGCAGCCGCGTGCAACACTCAGTCTTGTCCTGTTTACTTCTGTTTATTTTCCTTTTTGCTTTTCATTCTCCTTGGAACAACCAACAGTACTCGGTCGCGACGCAAGCAACCCCTGGGGTTCAATGCCATTAAAGTCCCACATGTCTTCTTCCACCATGTCCGCCTTGCGCTTCATCCCACCAGAAGCGTTTTCACCCTTCAGCATTGGTGTAGGCTCCTCGACTGTGTTGAGGGCAAGCCAAGGCAACGGTGGCCCGGCATCAGAATGAGCAGGATGAAGGGTGACAAGGCACAATAGCGCATGGGGTGTGACCCTGCCAGGTCACGCCCCATGCATCGTTCCGACGCATCGTGCGTAAGGAGAATTCTCCAATGAGTCATATGGGAGAAGAACATACCAGAGGTAGGCTAAGACGCTCCACAAACGTAGCGGACCCGTGGCAACAGAGGAACTGAGCAGGGCAAAGGAGCACTTGCGGTCACACCAACCGTTTGTTCACAGACGTCGTCCTCGCCCATCAAGTCGCCCACCCGCGTATGCTATGGGCTTGCATCACTGCACGTCTTAGCTCCCCGATGGCCTCTGGCGGTTTGGACGACCAGTGTATGGAAGCGAGAGAGCGCTGGGTTGAGGCCCAGCTCGTTTGGCCTATTGAAAAGTACCTAGAGCACGTTCGGGAGCGTACCGTCGTGGCTTTTACCATGATGTGGACATCCCTCATAGAATTTGACCATATCCTACTTCTGACATCTTACTTTTATTTGGGATCTCCTCATGTGATAAGCAGGCTCAGCCTTCCTCTCCGAGAAAGACAATGAGAACGCGGGGGCTTTGCATAATCAATGCCACCTCCGAGTCAGGCTTATGCGGCGTAACTTGAAAGCCTAGCCCATGCTGGTCACAGGCGACAGGAGCTCGGACGGCGGCAACGAGGCGCCAGACTTGGAGAGAACCCGACGCCAGGGAATCAGCGTGACGTGAGCAGTTCACCTCGGTGCCATGGAATGACGGATGATTTCAAAACGAAAGGGACGTTGCTGCCACGCGAAGGAGCCTCCTTCAAACGCGCTGTGGGTAGCAGCGACGGTGTCGGAGACGGTGACGGTGAAGCAATTAAGTCAAGAAAGTAAGGCGGCCGACGTAAGCCCCAAAAAAAAGGAGTGCGACGCACCTGGCGGTGCTCAGAGATGAGGCACCTCCTGAGCACTCCTGTCTCCCTCCATTGCCCTGCTACTCGAGCGCTTCTTTCAGTAATGCATTGACTCTCCTCAGCCCTTCACATCTTGAAAAATTTGGTTTCCTCTTTCCGCTGTGCCATGTTAGACACATGTTGTGTTATACCCACCTTGTAAGTTAGCACATGGGGCATGACCTGCCAGGGTCATGCCCCATGCATCACCCAGGAGAATTTTCCAATGAGTCAGAACATACAAGGTGGAAGAAAAACATACCAGAGTGACAATGACACATCACAAAACATACTTGGAAAGGCTACCACATATGTTTTTTCTTGTGTGGAATGAACAGGAAAGGCACTCGATGCTCACCAAAAATGACATCCCGACGCCAAAAAAGGAAAAAATAATGACGTAACATGATTACAAACAGCAGTCATCAGCAGGCGTGATTACGGGCGCATAGACCTTGCAAGCAAGGTAATTACACTGTGGGCATTTTGCAATATATTCACTGGATATATGGTAATTTAATCATAAATAGACTTTCTGTAGCCAATCAGATTGGCTTTTTACAATTACATTACAATATATTCACTAAATATATCGTAAAATGCCCGCAGTGTTAGGAATCTTGCATGATACCAAAGGTACCTAGCTAGGTACCTAAATGGCCTTGGTCACCTTATGAGACTACAGTGCTCAAGCTTACCTTAACTGACCATATGCATATAGGGGTAATATAAAGTTCCAGTTTAGCCTGCTAGAGCATTATGATATTGGCCAATCTTCCATGATATACCTAGATACCTATGATATCTAGCTAGGTACCTAAATGACCTTGATCACCTTGTAAGATTATACTAGATCTTACAAGGTATTAAGATGATCAGTTGATTATCTTAATAGGCAACTCTGATCTTAATTGGCCCCTATCATGATATTATTATGGCCATAACCACCTTGCATACACTTATTGATAATTATTTTCTTCTAAGATACTACATTATCATAATGTTATCTAGCATAAGATCTTATGATTATAAATCTACCTTGCATGATCTTTTTAGATATCTAGCTAGGAAGTTATGATCACATAATATCAATCTTGATTATTAAGGTCATAGAGGTACCTATCAAGGGGAGTGATCATCAGCAAAATGTAAAATTACTAGAGCGACTAGAAGCGACTAGAGCTGCTAGAGCAACCTAGGGCGCTAGCGCTTGTCACACCTAGTCACAGCTAGCCACCGCTAGGTCATCCTACAATTTGATCGAGTTTCTAGGCACAGCCAGTATTTGAACTAGATCTAGTTTGGTATGTATACTCACTAGTCGCACCTAGTCATGGCCAGCCACTGCCTAGTCATACCTACAATTTAATCAAGTTTCTAGGCACTCTAGTATTGTGAATGAGATCTAGTACAGTATTGTACATAAATACTGCCTGGGGGCCAGCCCTGCCATCTCCCCTCGCTGCCGCTGCTGCCATGATGTTTTTGACGCGGCCATGTTGTCCCGCTGCTGCCGCCGTTGTTGTCCCACCGCTGCCGCCATTGGTGTCCCGACACGCTGCCACTTTCCCGACGCCCCACGCTGCCATTGCGCACCACCCCCACAACCCGCCTCGCAACACCGCCACATCCCCTCTACCACGTGCGAGTGACCTCTGGCCCATTCGGCCGTGAATAGATATTCCGTGCTGCCTCAGAATCATGAGGAGAGGTGCCAAGAATAAATGCATGCATAAGGTCGGCTGTGAACTTACATGCAGACTCATATTGAGGGCCATGAGCCCCGGGGTTAATCAACGGTAAGACTTATGTTGCAGCGTCGGCCCCAGTTGCTGCGTGGGATGCCGTGATGGCCTCAGCTTTCGGGGTTGTTCTCGTCAAGACAAGTTAGGGGATGGGATAGTTAGATTGGAACAGCATGATCGTACACAATACATAGGAGTTTAAGTTATCACATAATGGTGAGCACAAGACAATTGGTGGGTTGCCGGTTTGTTGCCTCTTGCCCCACG
>QLPA01000245.1:0-50688 GCA_003313945.1 Lactifluus pinguis
CTTCGGAACGCGACGCGTTGAATTTACCCTCATCAGGGAACACCAAGTTAGACTTACGCTTCTACCGCATCTTATTCACGCCACACAACGAGGTCTCGTCGTTTCGAAAGGGAAGCTCACAGCCAGAAAGTTGGCCTTCCTTTGATGCCATGCATACCATCATGCCGGCAGCTTCGTACTAACAATAGCGACAGAAAGCACCCGACAAATCCCCGTCGCGTTGTTTTTTACGTGTAACTGTTCTATCCTTCCAGGCCGTAAAAGCCTCCATAGATTTTGTGCTATGCGAGCTTTTAGGTACGCACTTGAAACGCAGGCCTGGACGACTGGTATGCCAAAGATCGGCAAATTTATGCCATATCATCTCATATATCAGACCCCGTGGCTCTGGTGGTATCATCTATATATCCAAACTGTGTACGTGGCATACCCTCACAACCTCGCTCATTCCGGCTCTGATCAGAACATACCAGGGACTAACCTATACGGTACTCTAGCCGCCCATGCATCCCATTTGGCTCCAAACTGCTTCTTTAAGAACGCGTCTTCCATCGGGGCACGCATTACGGTGCTCAGAGTCACGTACACCTCGATCACGAACCAACATACGGCATATACCTTTCCGGGTACCGTGCCGAACCATCCTACGCGTTCCCACCACGAGCCCGGGCCAAAGCTCACGACAAAGGCACCCACAAGTGCGAGCAGGACACTGCTGTAGGCCGGGTGACGCACGAACGCGTATGGCCCAGTGGTCACTAGCCGATGATTCTCGCGTATGCTAAGCTCAAACGTGAAGAGGGGTCCGAGGGCCTTGTAGCATGCACGCCGAACCAGGCCGCCTGTGAGCATTGCCAGGCACCCCACGACAAATGTGATGGGCAGCGACGATTGAGCCAGAGGCGGTGACAACGACTTGGCGGACAAACAGACGACGAGCTCTGCAAGGAGGCTCGCGAGAGCAGAATACTACACATATGCATGAGCGTCGTTCCAGCAGGTATCGGGGTGCCCAGGTCCCAAAGCAGAGTACGTGTCGTACCTTCAAGACCAGTGCGTGTATGCGCACGACTCTTCCAAAGGAGCGCTCCGTTCCATCAACCTTGACACGCTCCCGTGCTCCTGGTGGCGGTTGAGGTGGGGTGAACGCGCACCACGCGCCAAAAGCACCAACTACGATGAAGGGTACTTTTACAAGTGACGACATGGGTGAGCGCTGTGTGTGCTGATCCGCGGCGAGTGGATACAGGAAATAAGCGAGGTGACGAAGAACCGATGTGCGGCCCTATGGAAGAAACGAATACCGGTATATGCAAGCAAGTAGGCGGTATAGACGAGCCTGAGAGGTGTTTCTCCAGCTCGGTATTTTATACCCCATCTACAGAGTGGGGTCCTGTGAACCGACACTCAGTGTGCTCCGCGGAGTATGCTTCGCCTCTTTAGGCCCCTCTTGCCTCGGATGGAGATGGCGACTCGAATGAGGGGAGGGATGGATACCACGAATCTATTCATGGCTTATCAACCTACCTGTGGAAAACGACCTTCGGTATGTGAACGCAAAATGCGAACATCTTCAATTGCGGCCGTTAAAAAGAAACTTTGGGGGTTGATTATTAATTCAGGCCGAATCTGTCATCGTTGGTTGTAGTGGGAAGCCGCGGATGGCACTGTGGGAAGAGATGTGCAGCGGTGCTGCAAACGAAAACGTTGATTAATCGCTCGTTGAGAGAATAGAAGGGGGGAAGGCATCGGGTCAACATATCAACCGCGGCTCGGCTGATCCCCACTTTAGCGTCACCACATAATTATGCAACCGCCTTCTTGCTTAGCATTCCCGAGCTTTGTACCAGTACCAATACAAAAGCCGTTTGCCCATTCTTGACAACAGTTGCTGCAGCTTGGCACCGGAAAAGTAAATACTGTGGCTCATTGCTAAAAAGCAATATATTTGTTTATTCTGAGAGTCGGCTATAGTTACGAATCTGGAAGTTTGTAGTCGCTGCGAAGCTGGTGAGTGCTGCGCAAGTGGGAGCGACTTTGCCGCGGTGGAAAAGTGGAGTGGGTTTGACTTACCTAATCGTTCGTGGACCGTGATCGCGCCATTCAGTAGCGACGGGTTGAGCCTCATGCGGCTGCACCTAGAGACAACACTCAACCGATTTTGAAACCTGGACAACCAAAACCCTTGAACTAAAAACAGAACAGAACAGAACCAAAACCATTCCAGACTTCACCTTTTTTTTAGTACTCTCAAGTAGTTTTTGCTGGTGAGAGAGCTTTAACAACCTGAACCACGAACTCATTTTAAGCCACAGTCCTTTAGCCTGAGAACCACAGCAGTTCTATAAATAATGGTGTGTGTATCTGAGCTGAAAAGTAAATGAGAAGACTAAAAAAATGATTGTATAGTCCATGTTTTGTAGTGTGCACTGGTAACCACCCGCGAGACGACTTCTAAACCTTTCAGTGAGATCTGCGCCCTCCGGGCGCCTCCATCGCAGTACGGTCGTACTACTAGTACCCTCGAAAAGGAAAAAAATCAGCATCGCCCTCCCGATTTAAATCATGATAAGCTTGTTCGAAATTCGCTACAGCCCGAGCCCAGAAGTGATAGAAGCAAAACTCAAATTTTGAGTTTCTCAGTCCTTTGTCAACAGCGTTTTTTTTTTTTTTTTGGCTATATCACACATTTGGAAGCTTGTCCGAGTCTGTCACTATCAAGAGGATTGGCCTATCCTCAATGGCCCACACCAGCGATTTGTGCACTGGCATCCCCAACCACAACGGCAAGAAATGCCCGGCAATTCCCCACGGCATTATTCTTTTGACGTATGACTGTCAATGTCGACGCTTCTAACTTGTGCTCAGGGCTTTCTAAACCAGACTTATTATAATACAGTTCTCTCAATCGAAAACTTACGACGCACTCGAGCTTGCTTGTTGCCCCAATTCCACCAACGATAACTTTGAAGCTCAATATCGGCCGATTGGCGCCGTACTAATATGTCATTCGATGTCATCTCCCCGAACCTCGTTTGACACTGCTGTGGCACTTGCGAGCTTCCCTCTCGTTGTACTGTACGTCCGCCACCGCCGGCGTTATTGCAAAGTCCTTTTGGTTCAAATCACCCAGTCTTATACCCCATCAAATCCCACGCGTGTTGCATGTGCAACTTTCTCAGTCGCGAGTACCCAGGCTCACTAGCCTTTCATCTCATTTTTGTGACAGCTATTAAGGGATAGCGACCTCACAGTTGACTTCGATTCAAATTCCCTTGTCAACCTATACGTATCGCCTCTTTTTGGAACCAAATTTGAATCGATTCCATGAGAAGCATTCAAATGAATGTATCATGAAGCTTACCTCCCCACGACTGCGGTGGAGTTCGATGTGCTGCGGACCTGTGGCGCTCATCCTCATGACATCGTGTTCAAATCATTCCCAAGTTATAGTCTCGATACATACATTACAAAGTATAACTATAGCAAATCCTAGTTGGGGATGTAAGAGATCATTTCCAAAAACCATCAAAAACGTACAATGGCGTACATCCATCCGCTACCGAAGCCCTGCTCCACCTCTAAAAATCAAAATACGCCAGGAATTATCCTGTACGGTACCCTAGCTGCCCACGCATCCCACTCTGCTCCAAACTGCTTCCTCAAGAGCGCGTCCTCTGTCGGTGCGCGCAACATGATGCTCAGAAGCACGTATGTCTCCATCGCACACCAACATAGGGCATACATCCGCCCACCCAGAGTGCCCAACAACCCCGCGCGCGCCCACCAGGAGCCCGGGCCAAAGTGCACGAGCAAAGTGCCGACGACTCCGAGCACGGCGCCGCTATAGCTTGGGTGGCGTACGAACGAGTACGGCCCGCGAGTGACGAGCCGATGGCCCTCGCGCAGGGTGATCTCAAACGTGAAGAGCGAACCGAGTGCTTTGTAGCAAGCACGGCGCAGCAAACCGCTCGCTGCAGTGGCCAGACTTCCAATCACGAACGCAATGGGTAACGCCGGAGCCAGGGGCAGGTTCAGCCGCAGAGGCGACTCTGATGTGAAATAGGAGAAGTAATAGAATGATGATGACGACGACGACGACGACGACTCAGAGAGAAGACAAGCGATGAGGTCCGCGAGGAGACTCGCGAGGATAGAGCACTTATTAGAGGAGTATGAGTATTGTTGTGCGAGCAGGGGTCCGGGGTAAACTCGGGTCGAGAACGAGACATACCTTCCAGACCAGTGCGTGTATGCGTACAACGCTCCCGAAGGAACCTTCTACGCCATCAAACTTGACGCGCTCCCGTGCGCCTGGCGGCGGTTGAGGTGGAGTGAGCGCGTACCACGCGCCAAAAGCAGCGATTGCGATAAAAGGTATCTTTACGAGTGAAGACATTGGCGAAAGTGGGAGGTAGTTGTGGATATTGAAGAACTCCTAGAAGAAACGAATACCGTCACGCGCAAGGGAAGAAGGTGGTGTACGGGTAGGTGGACGAGACGAGCCGCCCAGTTTTATATCCATCGGACAGACGGGTTGGGGCCTGTGTGACATCTAGTACGCTACGCGGAGTATGATCTGTTTTCCCCCTTAGAGACCCTCTCCTACTATTCTAATACATAGCGGAGTGGGGGTGTGGCGGTGAATGAGAGCCATGCAAGTAATTGTTTGCGGAAATATGGAGATGATCTTGCCCAAAATTTCAATAGCTTCGCATTACCGACACCGACACCCCCCCAACAATTCAAAAAATGGCGCCAAAATTCCGGAGCGCCGACAGATAAGTTATAGGAGGGGAGAGGAAGTGGGGTATGGTGTATGAACGCCGCAAATCCGTTTGTGGTATTCCACCTTCCGATTTGATTGGCGAAAACAAACCAAAAAAAAAAAAACGCGGGAGATGGTGTGGGTTGCGTGCAAGTACAAACGCCGAGAGAGACATGCGGGGTTTGGTACAAAGGCGCTCGCTCTGAACAAAAAAAAGGCGTTCGAGTTGCAGGGATCGGGTGGGTTGGAGAAGCGTAAGCAAAGTTCGATATTACATAGCTGTTCCCAGTCATAGAGAGCTAAGTTTGTAAGCCCCGTACTAGTGAAAAGCCAGAGCAACCCATAAGACAAATTGTTCGCGCCAAGCATGCGGAATGATGCCTCAGCCTCCAGAGGAAGAAGAAAAAAAATCGGGCAGGGGTTATTACAAGGTCATAAGGTTAATCCCCCGCCCGAGAGGAGAAAAAAAATGGAAACGGAGAACGCTATCATACGCCGTGGCGCAGCAGCAAGCAGCAAGCCGGGCGCAAAGTTGTCCACTACCGCCGCCCACGTGTATTACATAAGTACCTTCTTTTCCTATATGGGTACGAGCATTCGATGTTGCACGCCCGACCTCGTCGGGGCTCTTCATCCATCAAAAAGAAAAGTAGTGCTTAGCCGAGGACGGCTCTCTCTTTGTATCCCCTCTGTTACAATTTACAAAAAGCGTCGTACCTGATCGGTAGAATAATGTGGCGTCGTTTATCAACCCCTCCCCGTAATCGTCTTAGTACTACTGCTTACTTGTACTGTATGAAATGAACATTTCGCATTCATCGGATATGATATACCGGTGATACGTAGTGCCGTCGATAATTCCAAGGGCAGAGCCCGAGAGCCCTCACCTCGATTTGTCTTGTTTCGTTGATGGATTACAGGTTCCAAGATTTCTGTACAAACATGGGTCTATCCCCGTCTACGTTTTTCGCGGCGAGGCATGTTCGGGGGTATTCCTTACCAACGATATCTGACGGATCGAGTTATACAATCCCCGTATGTCTTAGCCATACGGTCAAGGTCTTGAGACCTGTACGAGTAAATGCCGTGTCAGCCGGCGACAACTTAACATCGTGGTAGCATATGGAGCCCTTCGAATGTGCATACGACAGTTGTCGCTCTTCTCGCACTTCTCCGTCGTCCCAAGTGTCAGATCACATAGACCGTGTTGGACATGTTCCGAAAGATAACAAGGAGAATCCCAATATGGCTAGCGCAGTACTTCGAATTACGGTGACGACCAAATACATCCGCGACATCAAGGCCGTTAAGGCCGCCATTTATCCACCCAATAAAAATATAAACCTTGGCATGTGTGTGGACGAGAGACATTGAAAACATGTCTAGCTTTGAAGCTTTTGAAGTTCCGGTGACGAGAGTCCGCTACTAAAGCAAGAACCCTCTAATGGACCCACCAACATTCTGCTCGTCCAGCAGAAACGTGTCGTGTCCCCAAACGCCCCCGAGTTCATAGTAGCTTACATGCGAGTTGCCAGCCATGCGCAGCGCATCCGCAAGCTCGCGTTGCTGTTCTACCGGGAACAAGATGTCGGACTGAACGCCGAGGATGAGAATAGGCACGTGGGAGAGGGGACGCAAGCCCGCGGCAAGTGCGGGCAAGTGCGGTGCGGGGTTAGCCGGGGGCGGATGCGCGCGCACTGGGGTAGACCGCCCAGCTGGAGGGGTTGTGGGAGTGAGTGGCGAGAGCCCCAGGGTCGTGAGAGAAGCCTCCGTCATATCAAATAGGTCCATCGCTTTTGAAATATAGATCAGAGAGTTTGCGTCATACTTGAGGCAAAATTGTTCTCCCTATTTCGAAATTAGGATTAGACTCGGGAGTGCTCCTTACGGAGAAAGATACTTGCTTGGTGATCAAGGTAAGTCTCGATGAGAAAATCTGGACACAACGCTGGAATACGTTGTTCGGTTGCGGGGGATACTGTGCGTTGTTGCCGGCCGAAACGGATGTCCCACTCTGGGCCCGAGCGGTAAGTTATCGTTGCGATTTCTTGCATGAAATAATCAGAAACCGCCAAAATCGGGTCGCAAAACGGGAAACGGAAGCTTACGGCGCGCAAGTTTGAGCCCCGTATGGGGTGGTAAGTCATCATAATAGAATCCTTCGTTCCAGTTCGGATCAGCCATCAGAACTACCAGATATCTTAGAAGCCCTACTTTAGGGGAATGAAATTGAAATAACGCACCACTCCGTTGTGCGAACCGCATGGCGATACTTGAGGGGCTGCTGCGTGCCGTACCACTGATGCTGACAATTTTGCTTACGCGTTCGGGAAACATCCAGCCAGCAGCAAGGCTCTGCATACCGCCCATCGACGATCCGACGCTCGCATAGAGCCTCTTGATACCGAGGTGGTCAAGCAGGGCAAACTGAGCCCTGACCATATCAAAGATGCTGATCACCGGGAAGGTGGTAGCGTACGGGTTTCCCGTGAGCGGGTCGATGGATGACGGCCCCGTCGAACCGTAGCACCCTCCAAGCACGTTTGCGCAGATGACGAAAAATTGAGAAGTGTCCAATGCGCGTCCTGGGCCGATGAACTTTTCCCACCATCCTGGCGCAGGGTTCTCGAGAGTCGAGGCAGCATGGGAAGACGCCGATAGCCCGGTGTGCAACAGAATCGCGTTGTCTCTCGCTGGAGAAAGCGTGCCCCAAGTCTCGTAAGCCACGTCAAATTCGGGCAGCGGCTCGGAATAAGTCAACGGGAGAGGTTTGGTGTGGTGGTATGTCTTGTAGGACGAGGGTGAGGGTCGTGCATATGGGGGTTCCGGGCCGGAAGAAGAGGGATCAGATCGGTCAGATAATGAAGATGCACGGAGGGACAAAATGCGGTTTTCTCTTGCTGCATGCTGGGCTACGCAAGGAAATGAAGGTAAAGGGCGACTAGATGTAGGGCCGGAAGCCTGCGAGGCGGGCTTGCGGTGGGGAGCGCTGGAGGATGAACGCAGTTGCCCGCAAATCGCGCGACTAGCAGCTGGGCGAAGGTGACGGAACTTGAGAGTAGAAGGTTTACAGCGTAGGCTGGCCATAGACTTTGGCTATCGATCGTTAACAAGACCCCAAAGGCCACTGGAACGTCGGGCGCAGGGGAACGTGAGATATATTGGTAAGCTGATTCCATGGTTGACCGTGAGCAGCGATGTCGTCAATTCGCCACATTCTTCGTCTGACCTATCACGTGATTTTAAAGATAGATGACATAATCTTGGGTAACGTGTCCTGAGCTCGGCGGAGGGCCCCATCTCCGAGTCTCCAGTTCTATGATCGTTTGGATTTCTCATCTCATCGCGGCGCGTTGCATTCAAGATATGGTTTGTACTTTCCCCTCGTGCACTGAGCTGGTCGTCCACTCTCTTGGTCATGGCCTCTGGGCACTTGGCGTAGTCGTGGCAGTCGGCGATTGCCCTCTTTTCCGCCTCGTTCGCAGCTTGCTTTGAAGTGAGAAATTCGGCTCCTGGACAGCCTTCCGGGAGCGATCTGTAGGTAAGAGAATGGCCTCGTAGTCCTCAGTAGTGAGGGTTAAAGGAAGAGTCTCACTGGTATGACTTTTTGTCTCAGAAAGTTGATGGGATCGTGGTTTAACCATTCCCGTTTTACTTCTCCCCCTGGATATTCTAGAGACAGGCGGCCGCATATGCGCACTTGTTTACACCATCTCAGCTATTGGTGAGAAGTGAATCGTCCTATCTGTGACACACCCGCTGGATCGCCTTCAGAGGAGCACCGGGCACTGCATTTTAAAATGCGTTGAGTGGAGCTGTACAATAGTGGTTGGGTAGTCGCTTTAGGGGAAAGTGCTAAGGCAACGAACTGTACAGTACAGTGTACAGTCTCTTTCTTGTACCGTTCCTAAAGAAATGACATGGATTAAGGTATGAACTATAGAGTTCTGATATGGTCCCACCTTGAAGATAATAGTTAATTACTTTGTTATTCAACCCAGTTAATTGATGACATAATCTATTTGGCGGTGATTAAACGTGGTAGGGTAACAACGACCGAGGGATTTTGAACGAAGCGAAGCGAGCCACAGAACATTCAACCAGTTGATTCTATGACTTGTCAATGCCAATGCCAATGGCTTCTTTACTCGCAGATGAACTCGATTTACAACCAAACCTTTCTCACTCAGCTTCGTCCCTTCTTCCACTCCCAACTGATAACCCAAGCACCTCATCCGACTTGATACCCCAAAAGTCACAACGTCGTCTATCACTTGGTGTCCTCAATTCAGCCAAGTTCAGATTCTCTCACGACGTACGTCCTGGGCCCCGTGTCCGTGCCCTCTTCACCATAGCTTTCTATCCCCATTCGTACCTAACACGTGTGGTCCGCACGCCTTTTTTTTTCTAGTTTGCACGTCTTGTCAGGTCACCCAGCTCTGTCTCTTCAAAGTCAACTCAGACGGCCAGAACAGTCGTGAGTTCATCTTAACTCTTCTATCGCCCTCGAAACGTGTCTGTTCGTGCTCTCCGCTCACTGCATGCCCCACAGAGCACACACGGCTCGCGCGCGGTGGCCTCAGACTATGAGAACGAGCCCCACTCTGCTCTATCCCATTCACCCGTCGACCTCGACCACAACGACATGTCCCCCCTCTTCTCAGACCTGGCCCCCGAACCTCTCTCCCGTCGTGCCAAAGTGAGCTCACTTGTCTTTCATTCCCGCTCTTTCAATCCACTGACTCCCTTCTCTTCTCAGTTCTATGGCTTGCTCTCACGGTCCTCATCGCGCTCGCGCTCCTGTTCAAGGGGTGGCACTCGTCCCTCAGACTCTACTTCCAATGAGAGTCCCGATATCCCCAATGCTACCACAATCACCACTGCCTCGACTTCCGGTACATCCGATTCTCATTGCGCTACCATTCCTCCATCGATCCCTTCCATGTCATATCATCGTCCCCCTCCACGCCCTCTTTCAGGAAACACAACTACAACAGGCGACACCGTGACACCGAAGACCATACGCTCACGCGCTTCTCGTGCCGCCCGACCATCTGGCCCTGCGCAGCCGATTCTACATCAGATCAATGATGTCGGCATCGTCGTCGATGAATCATTAATCGCATATGATCCTCGCATGCCGCCTCCTGCAGTCCCTCTTTCTACATCCGGGTTACACCCAACCCAAACCAAAGAGAAGCGCCGTTCAAAGCCGCTCTTTGGCCTCCCAGCAGCGCCTTGGTCCCGCCCCACTACTCCCAAGAATGACGAACGCCCATCCCTTCCACCTACCTCCCATGGCTCTCCCAACCGCCCATCCAAGCCATCAAAGATCGACAGCTGGTTCAAATTTGGTGCGTCCTTCCCATTCTTTCTCGGCGTTTGATTCCGCTGCTCACCTGACACCTGTCATATCTTGCAGGCTCTCCACCACCGGCTACAGCTTCATCTTCGCGTCCATACACCGCCGTACCACCACCGCGCCGACCTACCGCCCCTCCCCCCATTCCTGAGGATTCCGTCGATGTGACTCTGCGGCCACATTCCACTCCGCCTCGCATCCATGCCTCGCGCGCGGAATCATCCGATTCTGAGCGTGATGGTCGTTGCTCGCCCTTACTTGGGCTCTTTTCAAGCGCCCGAGGACGAAGCAAGCAGCGTGAACTTTCCCACCGCCAATCTCAATCTGGAAAGCCCGTTGTTGGCGCGCCAATAATTAGGACGCGCACGGCGTCGCGTGAAGGTCCAAACGCAGTCAAGGTTGCTACCGGAGCACGTCTCCCGAGCTTTGATTTTGACAATCTAGAAGTGAGGCGCAGTGCCAGCCACGCCGGGAATCGGCGCGTGGCCTCACCTCATGCCAATCCCAATGGACAGTCTCAATCCCACGGTCACCATAGTCGCGGGCACGCACATACGAATTCGCAAGATGCACGTCCCCGTACTCACACACACACACGTTCGCGCAGCCATGCCCACGCCCACCCCGCACGCTCACACACGCATCCGCAACCGAGCCAGCACCGTGGGGCAGCCGCATCCCCGAATTCCCCGCCTCGTTCACCGCTCATGCACACCACCACGGGTGCCTCGGCCGCATCGCAGTCCACCGCCGGCACTGCCGCGACGAACACCACGAATGGCGCACCTGCCACAGCTGGTGGTGGCACGGGCAGC
The DNA here is from genome assembly GCA_003313945.1 of Lactifluus pinguis. Classification (NCBI taxonomy): domain Eukaryota; kingdom Fungi; phylum Basidiomycota; class Agaricomycetes; order Russulales; family Russulaceae; genus Lactifluus; species Lactifluus pinguis. The sequence continues at coordinate 10,946 of QLPA01000245.1, forward strand.
TGGGGCCGCGTTGCACGCACGGTCGATTGGGTACGCGGTGCAGGCGTGCACCCGCCGTTTGCGTTTGAGAGTGCAGCGAGTAGCACGGCTAGCGCGAATGGTGACCGACGCGGAGGAAGCGGAGGAAATGGGAGCACGAGCGGGAGTGACATTCGGGAACGGGAGCGTGATCGAGACCGCGAGCGCTCCCGTAGACACGTTGCGCACCCTCCGGCGCCGCCGGCAGTGCCGGTATCGCCCGGGAAGAGCGCTCGCGGTGGTGGCACGACAAGCGTTGGTACCAGAACCGGTACCGGTACCGGCCCGGGCCGGTGGGAGCAGCGTGAGGTCGAGCTGGGTCTCGGACTCACGTGGGCACCGTCCAAGATTCGCGTGCGCGAGTGGACGCCTAGTCGTACCGGTGTTCGTGCTGGCGCTGCTGCGGACAACAACGACGCACGAGCGCAAGCGTTGATGCGAGAGCGCGAGATGGAAAAGCGTGTGCGGGAACGCGAGGGCGCGCGTCGGACGCGTGAAAGACTCGCCGAGTATGAGCTTGGATATGCCCGGGAGCGGTCAGGTAAAGATAAGGAGGTCACGGGGCGGTTCCGCGAGGTGCTCGGTGGGGAAGCGTTCGAAGCGTTCAAAAAATGTGAGCACAAAAGCGTTTTCTTTTTCTCGCGACCGAGTTTTGCTGACTTTTTGTATCATACAGACGTGCGCAGATTCGATGCGGAAATTATTCCACTCGAGGGATCGTCGGGGTTACTTGGACATGTGGAACGTTTGCTGGACAAGGCGCCCACGCGCCACGTCAGTACATCCGAGAAACGCGAGTTGCTGGATGATCTGGTGAGAATCGTTCGTGAGAACGAGTGGTAATTCTCGCCTCACCCCTCCCGTACTATCACATCCCATCACGATCTCCACCCCACGCCCGTGCGCGACCTTTTTCCCTAATTTGACTATTATTCTATCCCTTCACATAACCTTTTCACTGTCTCGGTTTCTTCCAGGCTTTTTATATATTCCCTAATCATCTTTAGAGACCATTCCCATCTCATGCATTATGCACACATCATATTTCATCTTTCCCATCTTTCACTTTCATCACTTGACTTTATTCAACTTAATCCTATTCTTGGTCTTGCCCCCCCACACTGTCCTTTTTCTGTATTGCTATCTCCATATAAAACACGTTCACGTTGCTTTTTTTTGGATTTCTCTTTCTTATATGATCGTTCTTTTTGTCAGTCTGGATACCCTGCTCATCTTGGCACTTTATTCCATCCTCTCTTTTTTACTTCCCCAAACACAAACTTCAACGATCTTCACTTTACGACTTACACAGTTCTTTACGCTGTCTTATGAAACGAAATAACCATGTGGTAATGTACTTAAAGTGAAAGTGAATGCCTGTATACGCCTTTTCCCGTTTTTTTCTCGCTCTTTGCGCTATGAGGACATACGAGAAACAATGGTAGTGACAGTTTGACAGGCCAAGGAGCGTTGTGCAGGTCGGCAAGGAGATCTTGCCAAGAAAAAGATTCTCAATCACGCCGGTATCCATTTCTACATGAACGTGATATATGTATATGTATAGGTACAACAAGTGAGTCGATCCGTAGGGGAACCCACTGCACCGAGACGGTGCCCTACGTAGCAGGCCGCAGCGCGCGCAAGCGATCGGCAAGGGTGCTGTCCTCCTCTCCGATCACCGCGCTACGTTCGGGAGGCGCGAGGCTCGGCACCTCCTTGTCCGCGAGGTCTTGCTGCAATTCAATGTTGGCTTCTTCTGCCATTTGACGCATGAGCGAGTCCACTTGGTCTTGAGGCGTCGATACCGCCGTAGTGGAACCCATCGCATCTTCCATGTACGACGTCTGTACGTCCAAGTCTGAAAATTGAGCCTCGAATTTATCCATCACGAGGGAGATCTAATGGGAAGGAGGTACAGATAAGAGGTCAAAAGGAAGGGAGAAGGGGAAGGGAAGAGGGACGCACACGCTCGAGGTTCATGGTTTCCATCGCTTTGTCCATGCCTTTGACTACGCTCGTCATGTTACCCGTCACTTGTCGCATCGTCACGGCCGTCTCGACCCTGCTCGCTACTGCGTCGATGCGGCTCGCGAGGCGGAGCAGGTTGAGCGACTCGCTCTTCTTTCGGATTGCGTTCGAGGCGTATATCCGTGCGCCATCATTGTTGCCCTGTTGCAACGCCTGCGTCCAAATAAATTAAGAATACAGGTTCAGGTTGTGAGCGGGCCCTTTGAAAATACATACATACCTTCTTCAGTCGTGTCTTCTCTACATTCTCATCCTTTTGTGCCTTCTTTGCTTGGCGATTCAGTGACTTTGCTGTGAACTTCGGAGATAATCAGTTTTTGGTATTTGAAAAGAGATTATGGTAGAGAGAAGGAGTACCTTGAGTTGAAAAAGTGTCTCTAGGAACAATAAGTTATCATTGCAGAGATGAAAACTAGTTACTCACTCTCGAGATTGCTCATTGATGTGAAGAAAGGTCAATGACTGGCTGAGGCTGCGGTCCGGAGCCGGAATACATAAATCGGTTTGTTTACGCTCTGGCTGAAGGACATTTGTCTGCCTTGTATCATCACACCATCTCTCAATCTATAAAACTTTGATGTCCCAACTTCCTGACTCAATCTCCCGAGCAGATGATACGGGCGTTGAGAGAATAGAAATAGACGCAAGTACGTCATCCTCTACCCTACTTTATATCATTAGCTTCACAGAGCTCCATCACTCGTTACAGCCGGAAACCCCAATGTGCCTCGGTCAGAACAACGTCAACCGTCACAGGGCCAGCCCACCCTTAGCGATGGGGCTGAACCCATTTTCAACATGTACGTGAAGATGTCACAGGAGGAAGATAATAAAATGGCCGATCGCTGGCAAAAGGATGCAGACGGCATCCTCATTTTCGTCAGTTCCTCATGTCACCTCCGCACACGTGAGGTTAGTGACAAACGTGAACAACGTAGACCGGTTTATTCTCTGCTGCAGTTGCGGCATTGCTCGCAGTGTCAATCCAAGACTTGAGGCCAAATCCACAGGATACAACTACATTCTATCTCGCCAACATCTATCAACTTCTCGCTGACCCGAACATATCTCGCGTGTCAATCCTTGCCAATAATGCTACACCACCTCCGTTCTCTCCACCGAGATACGCAATCTGGGTCAATTCGTTATGGTTCCTGAGCTTGGTCATCAGTCTTACAGGTGCACTTCTTGCAACATTGTTACAGCAGTGGGCCCGTCGATACCTCACAGCTACTCAACCACCGCGTTTGAGTCCACACAAGCGGGCACGAATCCGTTCGTTCTTTGCAGATGGAGTGGAAAAGTTTCATCTTCCTTTGGCAGTTGAGACGTTGCCGACCTTGTTACACGTTTCCCTGTTCCTATTCTTTTCCGGCCTTCTTGTTTTCTTGTTCAACATCAATCACACCACGTTCAGCATCGTTGCTTGGTGGATCGGGCTTTCTGGAGGGATATATGGATGCATCTCATTGCTGCCAATCTTCCGTCATGACAGCCCCTACTATGCGCCCCTTTCATTCTCAGCCTGGTTTCTTCTTAATGGCGTGCTTTACGAAGTCCTCCACATTTTCACCCCCATCACAAACTATTTTCACCCACGGTACGGTTTTCCCGAGATGCGGGAAACGTATCGCAAACGGACCTCGTGGGGTATAGTGACGACAGCCCAAGACGCCGCCTCGAAAATGTCAGCAGAAATAGACGGTCATGTTTTGAAATGGACATTCGATGCTCTTGATGAAGACCGCGAGCTGGAGCAGTTCTTCGAGGCAATCCCTGCGTTCTCTACCTCACAAGTGGTCCACGAACCCACACGAATGCTCGCAAATCTGGATGTTCGGGCTTTGGCTGCGGGTTGCGAAGGATTCTTGATCCGTACCTTCGCATCTCGTTTGCTCTCTGAGAGCATCAAAGAAAGGCGGTTTGTACTCTCCATGCAGGCTTTTGAAGCACTCCACTCCCCATTTCCGTCCTTCAACGTCCTCTCACAAGCCTTTGCCATGGCCGGAGTGTTTCGGTCTGTTCAAATGGGAAACTTAATCAGAAGACGATGCCATAGTATGGAAGGCGAACCCGCTTTATATGCACAAACGTTAATTGCTGGGATCATTGCAAGTGCAGAACGCGATGATCGTTGGAAGGTACTCGTGATGGATCAGTTACAGATATCAGAAGATGTTCTCGAAGACTACCTCGCACATGGTGACAGCGTATTGCTCGCCAACTGGATCCACTTGGCTCGCCAAATGTTTCGCTTCGATATCACGCTTTCTTCAAGTTATTGGTCGTCTGTAATACAGCTGGGGAAGATTCAATTGATCATTTCCAAATTCGACATTCGGAATACTCTTTCTGGACTGCAGCACGACTTCTGTACTTTGTGGAACAAATTGCGTAATGAAGAATCTTATTATATCACAGATTCTATTCTGAAACCCAATCGGCATCATTTCATCGCTTTACATCAAGGCCACGATGCTGTCCCGACCGCCTTCGATGCTTCCACAGATGATTCTGACTTCATCCTGTGGCGGCCATCCTCATACCCATTGTGTAACATCCCGGGTCATCACCCTACTCATTCACTCATTCACTCGTCCCCTATTCACCCTCCTGATGCCGATTTGAACAACATCGCGCCGTCCTTACCCGAATTTACCCCAAATCATAGCGACAATAATCTCACGGAACAGTCGTCTCCACATGGTGTACCTCATCGTACCCCAACCACCCAGTCTTCCCGCCTCTTTCCACCGGTCAATGTTGGAAACAACGACTTTGTCACTACTTTACCTGACCCACCACTCACCATTGCGACAGAAACTCACGCTGACAAACCAGTCATCTCTCCTATGGACAGCACAGAGTCTAATACTCGACCCATCATGGTAGGCTCGACTGCGATCTCTTCGTCGCTTCCATCTAGCGGTGCCGATCGGTTTTACAAAACAGACACGGGTGTTGACCCTCGTTCGATGGTACCTGGCATTCCATCATTGTCTTCACCTGTACCAGCCTCCAGTGACACACTTCCTGTGGATCCCCTGATGTCGGTCTCTCCCACATCACAAATCAACTTAGCTACTCCTGGTTCAAGATTGTTGACGCAAGGCTCAGTCCCAGAAATCTCTTTCACATCCCCGCAGATGACCTCCGGTCCACAATCAAACTTGGCAGAGAATGATGCAACGTTCGACACCCATGACAACTCCCCGGCCACAGACCTTGCACAGCCTGAGCATCTCATCGACACAACACTCTCTCGCGATATTGATCGCCCATTGTAAGGTCGAAATGATCAATTAGTTGGACACCGTCATACGTCGTCGGGAATGCATTTAGAAATCGGTAAGCTGTTTGACTCTGAGCCATGTCAAGACTGAAGTGTGACTGCAGGTGATGAAAGCGAACTCAGTTCTAGGCGTGTTTAAAGTACTGTGTTACGTGTCGCATCCATATGTGGCTGCCTTGATTCACAAATACCTCTCACCATCTCATCGGTATGTTTCTCTCGCACGGCACGGTGTCCCGATTTTGCTCCCGTTCCAGTTTCTTTTATAAATACTCTGTTTTATATTGCTGTTGTTCGTGCCTTCCGCTTCTGATAGTGCGTATGTAGACCTTTTTCTCAATTAATAACTCGGAGCTGCGTGACGGGTCCTCGATACGAATCTTGAATTTCTGAAAAGAAAAAAAAAACAGGTCAGTGCCATATGGAAAAAGAAGGGGGGAGAACAGAGGGGTGACGATGACGAGAGACAAGGGCCGGACGTACATTTAGACGCGAAGGATCGTGATTGAGCACGCGCATGAGGTACAGCTCTTCATTTCTTTTTCGAGGCGGTTTCCGCCAGAGAGCACGATATGTTTGTACTGCTTCGCGCGGACGCCGACCGCCGCGCTCTGGATCGTCTCGTAGAGCCTCTCTGCGATGCCCGGTTGCTCGATGTCGACCAGATGAAGTTGGGACATGCACTCTGGCGCCTCAAACCGCTCGGAGCTAACTTTGATCGTTCGGCCATCGGGAAACGGATGATTAGATAGCACAAGTTACGAGGTTGAAAGATATCAGAGGCTAAGAGATTACAGGGCTATCTCACTCTCCACCAGCATGATGGCCTCTTCTGCCAATCAGGTGTCCATGTCGAGGTCATAGCTGGTGGTCGAACCAAAACGTTTTCCTCACACACATCATACATTGTAACCCCCCCGACACCAGGTCGCTTAGTTAGGTAGTTGGCAAACGCGGCCAAGCGCGTCTTTGTTCCATGTAAACATGCAGCGCTATATAAATGCTGATTCTATAAAAAAAAAAAACCAAAACGTTTTCAACGACGCAGCGAATGGTACATCAGGGGGTAATATAAAGTGTACCTGACGTAACAGAGGGTTTCCTTGATCTATTGAATGCTTAGGCAGGAACTTGATAAGATACCGCGTGATGTCCCGCCCGGCGATGTCGAGTCGCCTCGTGACATGGGGTAGTGCAAAACTATACCGGAACGACATACGCCACCCCGTCGCCAGAGTCGAGCACAACGCCGGTCGTCAGGCCCGCAAAAGCTAATGCTCAACACCGGGGCTGCTCCCCTTTCTTTTTGCGAGCCCTCCTCAGGCCGGCATCTCTATGACAGCCTCTGCCGAAAGCGAGGCAGCAGCGGAAACGACTCCGAACGAGAGCTAGTTATATATGTGCATGGTGACGCGGCCAAGGTAAGAATAGGGAGAAAGGGAAGAAAGGGGATAGTAGAGCGCCACTGGGAACCACCGCACAGAGACGGCGCCCTACCTGGCAGGTCGCAGCACGCGCAAGCGATCAGCGAGGATCACCGCGCTACGTTCGGGGCGCGAGGCTCGGAACCTCCTTGTCCGCAAGGTCTTGCTGCAATTCAACGTTGGCTTCTTCCGCCATTCGACGCATGAGCGAGTCCGCTTGGTCTTGAGGTGTCGATACCGCCGTAGTGGAACCCATCGCATCTTCCATGTACGACGTCTGTACGTCCAAGTCCGAAAATTGAGCCTCGAATTGATCCATCACAAAGGAGATATAATGGGAAAGGGATATGAATAAGAGGGGGGGAGGTAAGGGAAAGGGACGCACACGCTCGAGGTTCATGGTTTCCATCGCTTTGTCCATGCCTTTGACTACGCTCGTCATGTTACCCGTCACTTGTCGCATCGTCACGGCAATCTCGACCCTACTCGTTCCTTTTATGCGTACAACAGTGTATGTAGAATCACCCGTAGCGCCTGTTCTCCACCTCATCGCCAAACCAGTCATCATTTTCAAGAGATTCCTTGGCTGAAGCGACATTCACAACAGTCGATTTGCTTTGTGAGTCTACGAGAGAGTAAAAGAATCAAAGGACTGCCACGCTGATTTCAGCAAGAGACTTACACACTTCAAAGGCTTCGATGCCACGGCAATCTCGACCCTACTCACTACTGCATCTATGCGGCTCGCGAGGCGGAGCAGGTTGAGCGACTCGCTCTTCTTTCGGATTGCGTTCGAGGCGTATATACGCGCGCCATTGTACTATCAATAATACAACGACATTTCCACGGATAAACACAGCTTGCCAGTGGGGGAGCCATCTTGCCTGGTAACTCTGAAAAGCAGGATAAGGCGCTTGTTATTGATGATACAGGTACATCCATCCCGTCTACGGTCTACGTAGCCGCTTAATCTTCAACACGACCCAATTTATCCAAGGAGCGCACGACCTGCTCGTACCACTCCTCTCTTGATATCCAAAACTGTTCTCGTGCCTTCATGATGTCCGCCAAAATGGCAACCCCGGAAGACCATGCGCTTCCTGCGCGGAGAGTCTTCGATACGAATCTTGAATTTCGGAAAAGATAAAAAGAAAGGGTAGCGCCACGTCAGCGCCATATGAAAAGAGAAGGGGGGAAGTACAGAGAGGTGACGATGACGAGAGACAAGGGCGGGCCGGACGTACATTTAGACGCGAAGGGTCGCGATTGAGAACGCGCGTGAGGTACAGTTCTCCATTCTTTTTCGAGGCGGCTAGGGAGGCTGGGGTACATGCTCGATCCGCCAGAGACCACGATATACTTGTACAGCTCCGCGCGGATGCCGACCGCCGCGCTCCGGATCGTCTCAAAAGAGGATCTCCGCGATGTCCGGTTGCTCCATGTCGACCAGGTGGGGCTGGGACATGCCTCAAACCGCTCAGAGCTGACCTTGATCGTTTGCCATCGGGCAGCTGACGATTGCGATATCACAAAGTTAGAAGGTTCAAAGATATCGGAAGCCAAGACATCACGGATCTATCTCACGGTGTAGCTGTCCACCAGCGTGGCGGTGGTCTCTTCTGCTAATCGGGTGTCCATGTCGAGATCATAGCTAGAAGCCGGTTTCAACGACGCACGCGAGTAACGCACAAGTGAATAATATAAAACATACCTAACGTAGCAATCCTTGATCTCCCGAACGGTCTCAAAGGGCCGTGCGGTGGAATGCGTTCTTGAGCATGAGCATGAGCTTGATTAGATATCGCGTGACGTCCCGCCCGGCGATATCGAGTCGCCTCGTGAGATGGCGTAGCACAAAGCCGTCATATACCGGAACTATATGCGTCACGCCGTCACCAGAAGTCGACCACAACGCCGGTCATCAGGGCTGCAGAAGTTAACCCTCAACATCGGGACTGCTCTCCTTTCTTTTTTCAGAGTCGCGTCCTCCCGTCGGCATTTCCATGACAGGCTCTGCCAAAAGCCCGTTACACGGGTACAGGGCGAAGAATGGGGAGGACGGGAAGAAAGGGTGTAGTAGAACACACCTTGCGCATAAAGCGTCAGCACTGGGGAACCACCGCACAGAGACGGTGCCCTACACGGCAAGCCGCAGCGCCCGCACGCGATCGGCGAGCATGCTGTCCTCCTCTCCGATCACCGCGCTACGTTCGGGAGGCGCGAGGATCGGTACCTCCTTGTCCGCGAGGTCTTGCTGCAATTCAATGTTGGCTTCTTCCGCCATTTGACGCATGAGCGAGTCCACTTGGTCTTGAGGCGTCGATTCTGCTGTAGTGGAACCCATCGCATCTTCCATACACGACGTCTGTACGTCCAAGTTTGAAAATTGAGCCTCGAATTTATCCATCACGGGGGAGATCTAATGGGAAGGAGATAGAGATAAGAGGAGGGGAGGGAGGGAGGAGGGGAAAGGGACGCACACGCTCGAGGTTCATGCATTCATGGTTTCCTTGCCTTTGACTATGTTTACCCGTCACGTGTCGCATCGTCACTCGCTACCGCATCGATGTGACTCGCAAGGAAGAGCAGGTTGAGCGACTCGCTCTTCTTTCGGATTAGTTTCGAGGCGTATATCCGCGCGCCATCATTGTCGCTGCTGCAACGCCTGCGTGAACTGCGGAGATAATCAGTTGGGCTTTTGAGAAGGGATGATGGTAAAGAGGAGTAACTTGAGTTGAAAAAGTGTCTCTAGGAGCAATAAGTTACCAAGGCAGAGATGGAAACTAGTTACTCACTCTCGAGATTGCTCATTGATGTGAAGAAAGAAAGGTCAATCACTGACTAGTACTGGCTGAGCACCGCGGTCCGGAGCCGGCTTTGTTTCATGGATTGACGCTCAGGCTCAAGGATATTTGTCTGCCTCGTATCATCACACACCATCTCTCAATCTATATAAACATTTGATGTCCCAACCTGCTGACACAATCGTCCCAGTTGGAGATACAGGTGATGAGAGAATAGACACAAGTACGTCATCCTTACCCTACTTTATATCATTAGCTTCACAGAGCTCTATCACTCGTTACAGCTGGAAACCCCAATGTCCCTCGGTCAGAACAACGTCAACCGTCACAGGGCCAGCCCACCATTAGCGATGGTGCTGAACCCATTTTCAACATGTACGTGAAAATGTCGCAAGAGGAAGATAATAAAATGGCCGATCGCTGGCAAAAGGATGCAGACGGCATCCTCATTTTCGTCAGTTCTCATTTTACCTCCACATATTGGGCGTAGTGACCAACATGAACACCGTAGACCGGTTTATTTTCTGCTGCCGTCTCGGTATTGCTTGCAGTGTCAATCCAAGACTTGAGGCCGAATCCACAGGATACAACTACATTCTATCTCGCCAACATCTATCAACTTCTCGCCGACCCGAACATATCTCGCGTGTCGATCCTTGCCAATAATGCTACACCACCCCCGTTCTCTCCACCGAGATACGCAATCTGGGTCAACTCATTATGGTTCCTGAGCTTGGTCATAAGCCTTACAGGTGCACTTCTGGCGACATTATTACAGCAATGGGCCCGTCGATACCTCACAGTTGCCCAACCACCGCGATTGAGTCCACATAAGCGAGCACGAATCCGTTCGTTCTTCGCGGATGGAGTGGAAAAGTTTCATCTTCCTTTGGCAGTTGAGACGTTGCCGACTTTGCTGCACGTTTCTCTGTTCCTATTCTTTTCCGGCCTTCTTGTTTTCTTGTTCAACATCAATCACACCACGTTCAGCATCGTTGCTTGGTGGATCGGCCTTTCTGGAGGGATATATGGATGCATCACGTTACTGCCAATCTTCCGTCATGACAGCCCCTACTATGCGCCTCTTACTTTCTCAGCCTGGTTCCTTCTTAATGACGTGCTATACAAAGTCTTCCTCACTCTCATCTTCGTCACATGTTATAAAATCCGGTACCGGTCTCGGAAGATGTGGGACACTGCTCGCAAACGGACCTCGTGGGGTATAGTGAAGACAGCCCAAGAAGCTGCCTCGAAAATGTCAGCAGAAATCGACGGTCATGTTTTGAAATGGACATTCGATGCTCTGGACGAAGACCACGAGCTGGAGCAGTTCTTCGAGGCAATCCCTGCCTTCTGTACCTCACAAGTAGTCCACGAACCCAGGCGAATGCTCGCCAATCTGGATATTCGGGTTTTGACTGCGGCTTGCGATGGATTCTTGATCCGTGCCTTCACATCTCGTTTACTCTCTGAGAGGATCAGAGAAAGGCGGTTTATACTCTGCATGCAAGCTTTCGATGCACTCCACTCCTCATTTCCGTCTTTAAACCTCCTCTCTGAAGCTTTTGCCATGGGCGGAGTGTTGCAGTCTGTTCAAATGGGACAGTTACTCAGAAGCCGATGCGATGGTAGCAAGTACATAAACGCTATATATGTGCAAACTATGGTTGCTGGGGTCATTGCAAGTGTACGGGAACGCGATGATCGTTGGAAGGTGCTTGTGATGGATCAGTTAAGGATATCAGAAGACGTTTTCCAAAACTACCTCGCACATGGTGACAGCGTGTTGCTCGCCAACTGGATCCACATCACTCACCAGTTCTTTCGCTTCAAACGGCTTGGGAGGCCGTCCGTGGTGTTGGGGAACATTCAATCGGCCATTTCCAAATTCGACATTCGACATACTCTTCCTGAACTGCAACACGACTTCTGTGCTTTATGGAACAAATTCACTCGAGAATCGCATAATCACGGGTCTCCTTATCCTGTTCTGAGGTTCAATCGGCATCATTTCATCGCTTTACATGAAGGCTCCGATGCTGTCCAGACCGCTTTCGATGCTTCTACTGACGATTCTGACCCAGTCCTGTTGGAGTCATCATCGTATCCTTTGTGTAACGTCCCGGGTCATCATTCCGATGGCGCACTAGACGACACCACTCATTCACTCATTCACCCTCCCGGTCCAAATCTGAACAGCATCGCCCTTGCAGCGCCTGACGTACCATCCTTACCCGCATTTAACCCAGATCATACCCGCATACTTCTCACAGACCAGTCGTCTCCCCATGGTGTACCTCATGCTACCCCAATCATCCAGCTTTCCCACTCTCCACCAGTCGATGTTGGACACAACGACTTTGTCACTACTTTACCAGCCCTCAAAATTGCGACAGAAAGTCACGCTGCCGCACCAGTTATCGAGCCCATTGGCTACGCGGAATCTGATACTCGACCCGCTATGGTTGCCTCAACAACGATCTCTCCGCCGTTCTCATCTAGTCGTGCCATCAATTGGCCGTACAAGATAGGGTTGGATGCTGACTCTCCTTCGATGGTACCTGGCATTCCACCATCGTCTTCACCTTTACCAGTCTCCAGTGACACGATTCCTGCGGACCCCCTGATGTCCTCGGCTAGCTCTCCCACATCACAAATCGAGCTAATTGCCCCTGGTTCAAGATTGTTGACGCTAGGCTCAATTCCGGAAATCTCTTTCACATCCCCACAAGTGACCTCCGATTCGCAATCACTGGCAAATTTGTCAGAGAATGATGCAACGTTGGACAACTCCCTGGCTACAGACCTTGCACAGCCTGAGCATCTCGTCGACACAACACCCCCTCGCGACGTTGATCATGCACAGTAAGATCGAAGTGGTCGTGAACGTATTTGGATATCGGTAAGCTAGTTTATCTCTGAGCCGTGTCAAGGCTAAAGCATGACTGCAGATGATGAAAGCGAACTCGGCTAGGCGTGTTTAAGTCTTGTATTACGTTTTATATACCTACGCGGCTCTTCGTGATTCACAACTACTTCTCACTATCTCATCTCTATGTTTCTCACACATGGAACGGTCTCCCAATTTTACTCCCGTACCAGTCTCTTTTTAGTACAGTTCCTCTTTCTTAGTTTATCTTTCTGTCGTTTTGTGCCTTTTCGGCCTGTGGTAGTGCGTATGTAGACTTTGCTCAATCAATCACTCAGAGGTCGCGCTGAATATTGGATCGCCGCGCAGGTGCGTACATTGTGACATTTATTGCTATTGTATTATCCATGGCAATTTTCGAGATGGTTGTTTCCGTGGATAAGCACAGCTTGCCAGATGAGGGTCCCGTCTTGTCTCATAACGCTGAAAAGAAGGATAAGGCGTCTAAGTAATTATACAGGCACATCCATCCCGTCTACGGTCTACGTAGCTGCTCAACTTTCCCCACGACCCAATTTATCCAACGAGCGCACGAGCTGCTCGTACCACTTCTTCTCTTGATACACAAGACTCTTCTCGTGTCTTCATGATGTCCGTCAAAACGGCACCTCCAAGGAAGACCATGTGCTTCCTGTGCGGAGGGTCCTCGATACGAATCTTGAATCTCTGGAAAGAAAGAAAGGACAGCGCCACGTCAGTGTCATATGAAAAAGGAAAGGGGAGGGGGGAGGACAGAGGGTGACGAGACAATAACTTGACGTACATTCAGACGCGAAGGGTCGCGATTGAGCACGCACGTGAGGTACAGTTGCTTCATTTCGTTTTCGAGGTGGCTAGCGAAGCCGGGGTACATGCTCGATCCGCCGGAGAGCATGATGTGCTTGTACAGCTCCGCGCGGATGTCGACCGCTGCGCTCTGGGCGCTCCGAACCGTTCAGAGCTGACCTCGATCGTTCGGGCATCGGCCAGCTGACGATTGCGATATCACAAAGTTAGAAGGTTCAAAGATATCGGAACCTAACACATCACGGGTCTATCTCACGATGTAGCTCTCCACCAGCGTGGTGGTCTCTTCTGCCAATCGCGTGTCCATGTCGAAATCATAGCTAGAAGACGCTTTCAACAACGCACGCGACTGGTGTATAAGGGGATAATATAAAACGCACCTGACGTAGAAAAGCTTTTCCTTGATCTCCCGAATGGTCTCAAAGTCGGCCGTGCAGTTGAATGCGTACCCGCACATGAACAGGAGCTTGATAAGATACTGCGTTACGTCGCACATGGCGATATCAAGCTGCCTCGTCACTCGTGAGATGGCGTAGCTCAAAGCCGGAACTATATGCGTCATGCCGTCGCCAGAGTCGACCACAACGCCGGTCGTCAGGCCTGCAGAAGCCAACCCTCAACATCAGCACTGCTTTCCTTTCCTTTTGCGAGCCCGCCTCCTCCCGCCAGCATCTCCATGATAGACTTTGCCGAAAGCAAGGCAGCAACGGAAACGACTCCGACGACTGCCCGTTACACATGCACGTGGTGAAGTGGCCGAGGTAGGAATAGGTGGGACGGGGAGAAAAGGACGTACCTTGCGCATAGAGTGTCAGGCTACCCATGGCTTTCGTGAGTATTTTCCATGGCCTGGTCAGTAATATCCGAGTTGAGCTTTGGGAGCTTTGGTCGCGACTCGCGAGGTGGGAGTTACGCGATGATAGGCTCAATCGCCAACTTGCATGAATGACTAGCTCCAAAATGTTGCCTTGACTGGCTCGAGTCGATGACTTTCGAGGTTGGAGGACGAAATGCGGAAATCCTAAACTGTGGCTAACCCTGACCCGATGACGACGGTGTTTCCGTTGCCAAGCCCTACGTTACCCGAGTTTACCACCTTGCTTCTTAAAGGACCATATCATGCCTCTGCACCCATTCATCTTTGCTTGACTCACCTCGCGAACCGTCCAGGAACAAGAGCCATCCTCTTATCCCCATCCCGAGATAACTTTATCGCGACCTTACGTGACCTCAACGACGATTGGCTCAACGAGTGCGGGGGATATGGTGCTGTCTCTCAAGTTTTGTCTAGGGTGGATGTCTTGTTTGTATTCCTCATTCACGCTCCCTTACGCTAGATCGACTAATCTTCCTCCAGCTACCCATCTACCCCACATCACGCATCGTTAGCTCTCTCGATGCTAAGGGTCTCACAACCTGAGACAGCACCGTCTCAACTAGAGATTGCATCGCCTTGTCTTTTACTACTTCACGAATTCTCTTCATATTTTCTTGACCAGGAGAACTCCCACCTGTAAGTTCTTCAAAACACGATTCCCGCATCTTGTTGATGCGGTTGAATAGTTACACCCTCGCCTCATACATGTCCTTGGTTGCCCATGCCCTTACTGCATTGAGTTCCCTGTCAGAACAAGTATCTCCGTATGTTTTGCATTTTAACATCTCTTTGATCAAAGACAGATATTTGTTGTAGATCTCAGGTGCCTCTCGTCCTCATGGATTCCAGGCTGGATTCCTTAAGCCTACCGGTCGTGAGAGCATCTAATCATGCTTCAGACTTGGATATGGGCGGCCAACACGACCCATCCTATCCTGTGGCTTTGTTGATACACCAATATTTTGAATGGGTTGGTACTTTTGAGTCTAGTGCGTTCAAAAGCAGTCCCGGATTATTTCATACTCATATGAGAAGTGGAGTTGTTGCCTTCACAGTCGGGATCATTCACATACTCCTTGCGTTTACACGAGACAACACGGGAAGATGAGAAAGCGGAGATTATTTGGAGGTGGGGACGAGTGGAGGGACAGCCTCGGGTATTCAATGACCGTCCTGGCGTGGTTTATACATGGCAGTGAATCACTCTGTACAATCTGGCCAGCACCGGAATCTATCTAACGGGAATGACATTTGTAAAGGTGATGACTTTCTTCGAGACTCGAATTACAGTGCTCCTTTTCACATGGGTTACACCACTTTTACCGCACATGCTAAGCGTGATGAGGCCGTACTGTGACCTCGCACTACATACCTTTCACAGCTTGTGTCTCCGACATCCACGACACGACAAGCTTCAAGCCGATAGTAGTCCCCTCTATCGCTTCTCCGAGACCCAAATGCATCGATGAAATCCTCATGCACCCCGCCAAGCAGGTGTCGTGTTCTTGATGCTGTCATTGGTGATCGCGGCAGCGGTGGATCTTATCTATGAGGCACCTTGCTCGCCCGCCATGAAAAGCACCCTAGCGAAAGACGCATTTCGAGGCCAGTCCATCAGCCACAAGGCGACAGTCTCAGCTCGAGGTGGTGCTGCAAGCGCGTGTGATCCAATGTCGGGACTCGGGACGCCACAAGCAAACGGCTGGCACCTGCGCCGACGTCCCCGTGTGTCGTTACGCGCGTAGGATGGCGCATCCGTGCCAACTCTACTGCTGGTGAGAGGAGCAGTATCCTGCCAAAGAAGTTCCTGACGCGGAGGCGCTGTAGGCAGCGACGGGTGCGGATTCAGCATCGGCATCGCGACTTGCAGCGCGAAGGTTCGGCCTCCCAAGTTGCTTATGCTTGCGGTAATGATATTGAGCGAGGAAGGCCGATACTTATGATGGCCAAAGTTTCATACAGCTGAGTCAGGAAGGACGGGTACATGGGCGCAAGGGCCAAGTAACGGCCCCGGAGTGTCGCTAGGTTACAACTGCAGACTCGGAGATGAAAATTACTGTAGCTCAGAGGCCGGAACGCATCGCTTGGCGAGTTCATCCCTTCCTAACCTCGGCGTCATCCCAATCCTTCATGATGAGGTCACATGTGTATTCAGCCGGCACTGCTTCTGTACTGAGAAAAAGTAAGGAATGATTGATCAGACGTGCAGATGAGAAGAATTCATACCTCTCCTTTAGTGCACGAAGAGCTTGATCAACGGTCGCATCTGCCGAATCAAGATCACCATCCTTGCGCTGATCCTCAGCCTCCCTAAATGCTCCCAGCGCACATTCAGCCGATTGAAGCGCCCGGTCCAATCCATCTAAACTCGGTCTCTTCGGGCCCTGCTTCTTCCCCCGTTCTTGCAATCGACTGTAATGCGCCTTCAAGCCTGCGATATATGCACTGAGCATCATGTCAAAGATTACCTCGCATACACGGCGAAGTTGGAGAATGAAAGGAAGTGAAGTCTCCATGGACGTAAAGTTGGGTAGTATCAGGCCACGCCGGAGGTGTTTCGGATCTCCAGGAAAGCAGCCGCGGATAAAAGATGGAGATGGCTCTCTTTCAAACTTGAAAAATTCGAAGGCCAAGCCATCTGAGTCCATAAAAACACAGTGGATAGGTAGGGAAAAATCATGAGAGTAGTTCCTGTAGTCACAGCCTGTACAACTAGGTCAGGAGCAGAAAGTGTAAGCCTGAGATGCACAAGGCTTACCATCACATTCAGCTATAACCTGTGCAATAGCCTTCAAACGTTCCTCATCATTTCCCACTTTGAGCTTCATCTCAATAAAGAGAATTGTGACAGCACCAAAAGTTTGGAACAGGTATTGGATGCGACCATTGAGCATAGTCTCTGGGTTATTCCTCAGCATGAAACTGAACTGCACAACTAGGTGGTTGAAGACCTGATGGTTGCAATGAACTTTCGAGGGTGTGAGAGAATTGGATTATACAGACTGGTGAAAAGAACCTTGATCTCGCTTCCTCTGTCTGATGTTCAGGAGGGGGGCCATACTGCTTTAGCATGGTGTCCATGTCTTGCACAATCGACTTGAAAATGTCTGTGGGAATCCGAGAGCGATGGATCTCAAAGGTCGTAATGTCCCTGAATAACTTGGCAGGATCAAGTCCTACAAGAGGAGCGACTGCAGCATATGTGACTTTGGAGAAGCTAACTCCAACACCACGTTCTATGTTAACTCATTAGCACACCAGACCATGAGGTAGAGATAGCAACAGACCTGAGTCATCATCGTCCACCATGACAGCAGGATCGAGACCAAACTGTTTCATAAGCTGGCGTATAACAGACAAAGCGGCCTCTGGTGTATTAGGAGTGCTGGACATATCTCCTTCACTCGTGATACGCCGTGGTCTCTTAGGGGCCATGGTTGTGGATGTTTGAGTGAAGTAAACCTTCAACCGACGGTGACAAACGCAGAGCACGATATTGGGTGACGTCACGTCCACACGTCATTACTCCTCATTATACAAGTAAGGTAGCGTGCCAGGAAGCATATCCGGATCTATCCCATCCATGTGTTAGTTTACTGTATCCTCGTTATTGCGGGGCATTTTTATTTCGCCACACACTACGATTGTTGTGATCATTGCGAGTGCACGATGGATCAGTTAGGGATATCAAACGATGTTCTCGAAGAACTACCTGACACATGGTGACAGCGTCAACTGGATCCACTTCGCTCACCAGTTCGTTTGCTTCGATATCACGCCTTCTTCAAGTTATTGGTTGTATGTAACAAAGATTCAGCCAATCATTTCCAAATTCGACATTCGACATACCCTTCCTGGACTGTAGCACGACTTCTGTACCCGAGAAGCGCATAATTCAGAATCTTACTTGGCTGGATTTGTTCTGAGGTTCAATCGGCATCATTTCATCGCTTTAAATCGAGGCACCGATGCTGTCCCGACCGCCTTCGATGCTTCGGGTGCGTACGTAGTCGCGTTTACCGCGATTTGTTTTATCGATAGTACATCGTCAAATTTTCGAGCTGGTTCTTTTGCAGCTTGCCAGATGGGGACCCATCTTGTCATGTAACAGGTACAGTCATCCCATCTACGGTTTACGTACCTACTTAACTTTCATCACGACCCAATTCATTGAACGAGCGCACGATCTCCTCGTACCACTCCTCGTTTATACCTAAAACGGCACCCCCAAGGAAGACCATGTGCTTCCTGCGTGGCGGGTCCTCGATACGAATCTTGAATTTCTGAAAAGAAAAAAACTACGTCAGCGCCATATGGAAAAAGAAGGGGGGGAGGGGGGAGAACAGAGGGTACAGTGACGAGAAACAAGGGCCGGACGTACATTCAGACGCGAAGGGTCGCGATTGGGCACACGCGTGAAGTACAGTTGTTTCATTTCTTTTTCGAGGCGAGGTACACGCTCGATCCGCCAGGGAGCACGATGTGCTTGTACAGCTCCGCCCACGGACGTTGACTGCGGCGCTCTAGATCGTCTTGGAGATCATCTGCTCAACGCCCGGTTGCTCGATGTCGACCAGGTGTGGCTGGAACATGCACTCGGCGCCTTGAACCAGAGTCAAAGCACAACGCCGGTCGTGAGGCTAGCAGAAGTTAACCCTCACCATCGGGGCTGCTCCGCATTCTTTTTGCGGGCCCTCCTCCCACCGGCATTTCCACGACAGCCTCTGCCGAAAGCGGGGGAGAAGCGGAAAAGACGACGACGAAAGCCCGATATATATGCACATGGTGACGCGGCCAAGGTAGGAACGGGAGGACGGGGAGAAAGAGGTGGTAGAACGCACCTTGCGCATGAAGCGTCAGCACTGGGGAACCACCGCACAGAGACGGGGCCGTACGTGGCAGGCCGTAACGCCCACAAGCGATCCGCGAGCGTGCTATCCTCCAGTCCGATCACCGCGCTATGTTTGGGAGGCGCGAGGCTCGGCACTGGCACCTCTTTGTCCGCGAGGTCTTGCTGCAATTAAACGTTATCTTCTTTTGCCATTGGACGCATGAGCGAGTCCACGGCGTCGATACCTCCGTAGTGGAACCCATCGCATCTTCCAGGTACGACGAATTTGAAAAGAGGCTATGGTAGAGAGGAGTACCTTGAGTTGAAAAAGTGCCTCTAGGAACAATAAGATAGCATTGCAGAGAGGAAAGCTAGTTACTACTGAGCCTGCGGTCGGAGCCGGAATACATCGGTTTGTTTACCGTGGATTGACGCTCAGGCTCAAGGACATTTGTCTACCTTGTATCATCACACCATCCCTCAATCTCTATAAACATTTGATGTCCCAACCTGCTGACCCAATCGTCCCAGTGGGGGACACAGGCGATGAGAGAATAGACACAAGTACGTCATCTTCTACCCTACTTTGTATCTTCAGCTTCACAGAGCTCTATCACTCTTTACAGCCGGAAACTCCAATGTCCCTCGGTCAGAACAACGTCAACCGCCACAGGGCCAACCCACTCTTAGCGATGGTGCTGAACCCATTTTCAACATGTACGTGAAAATGTCGCAAGAGGAAGATAATAAAATGGCCGATCGTTGGCAAAAGGATGCAGATGGCATCCTCATTTTCGTCAGTTCCTCATGTTACCCCCACGCACTTGAGAGTAGTGACCAACGTGAGCATCGTAGACTGGTTTATTCTCAGCTGCCGTGGCGGCATTGCTCGCAGTGTCAATCCAAGACTTGAGGCCAAATCCACAGGACACCACTGCATTCTATCTCGCCAACATCTATCAGCTTCTCGCCGACCCGAACATATCTCGCGTGTCGATCCTTGCCAATCCTGCTACACCACCCCCATTCTCTCCACCGAGATACGCAATCTGGGTCAATTCATTATGGTTCCTGAGCTTGGTCATCAGTCTTACAGGTGCACTTCTGGCGACATTGTTACAGCAATGGGCCCGTCGATACCTCACAGCTACTCAACCGCCGAGATTGAGTCCACATAAGCGAGCGCGAATCCGTTCTTTCTTCGCAGATGGAGTGGAAAAGTTTCATCTTCCTTTGGCAGTTGAGACGTTACCGACGTTGCTACACGTTTCCCTGTTCCTGTTCTTTACCGGCCTTCTTGTTTTCTTGTTCAACATCAATCACACCACCTTCAGTATCGTTGCTTGGTGGATCGTGCTTTCTGGAGGGATATATGGATGCATCGCGTTGGTGCCAATCTTCCGTCATGACAGCCCTTACTATGCGCCGCTCACTTTCTCGGCTTGGTTCCTTCTTAATGGCGTGCGATACGAAGTCTTCCGCATTCTCACCTTCGTCACAGGTTCTTTTGCTTATTTTACATTTGAAACATGGTCCCGCTTTCAGATGATGAGGGAAACTTATCGCGAACGGAGGTCGTGGGGTATAGTGAAGACAGCCCAAGAACGTGCTTCAACAATGTCAGCAGGAATTGACAATCATGTTTTGAAATGGACATTCGATGCTCTGGACGAAGACAACGAGCTGGAGCAGTTCTTCGAGGCAATACCTGCCTTCTGTACCTCACAAGTGGTCGACGAACCCAGACGAATGCTTGCCAATCTGGATGTTCGGGTTTTGACTGCGGCTTGCGATGGATTCTTGATCCGTACCTTCGCATCTCGTTTGCTCTCTGAGAGGATCAGAGAAAGGCGGTTTATACTCTGCCTGCAGGCTTTCGATTCACTCGACTACCCATTTCCGTCTTTCAACGTCCTGTCACAAGCTTTTTCCATGGCCGGAGTGTTTCAGTCTGTTCAAATGGGAAACTTAATCAGAAGCCGATGCCATAGTATGGAAGGCAAACCCGCTTTATATGCACTAACATTAGTTGCCGGGGTCATTGCAAGTGCAGAACGCGATGGTCGTTGGAAGGTACTTGTGATGGATCAGTTACAGATATCGGAAGATGTTCTCCAAGACTACCTCGCACATGGTGACAGCGTATTGCTCGCCAACTGGATCCACTTCGCTCGCCAAATGTTTCGCTTCGATTACGAGCTATATGAGGCGTCTATACTGGTGGAGAAGATTCAATTGATCATTTCCAAATTCGACATTCGAAATACTCTTCCTGGACTGCAGCACGACTTCTGTGCTTTGTGGAACAAATTGCGTAATAAAGAATCTTATTTTCTCACCATTTCTATTCTGAGACCCAATCGGCTTCTTTTCATCGCTCTACATCAAGGCACCGATGCTGTCCCGACCGCCTTCGATGCTTCCACCGATGATTCTGACTCCATCCTGCGACAGCGGTCCTCATACCCATTGTGTAACATCCCGGGTCATCATTCCGATATCGCTCATTCACTCA
Source organism: Lactifluus pinguis (assembly GCA_003313945.1). NCBI lineage: Eukaryota > Fungi > Basidiomycota > Agaricomycetes > Russulales > Russulaceae > Lactifluus > Lactifluus pinguis. Next base: position 32,450 of record QLPA01000245.1, read on the forward strand.
TTCACTCATCCCCTATTCATCCTCCCGATCCCGCTCTGAACAACATCGCGCCATCCTTACCCCCGTTGGATCATAATCGCATATATCTCACAGAACAGTCGCCTCCACATGATCTAGCTCATGCTATCCCAATCATCCCGTCTTCCCATCGCTCTCCAGCCAATGTTGCCACTACTTTACCTGACCCAGCGCTCGCCATTGCGACAGAAAGTCACGCGGATATACCAGTCGTCTCGCATATGGACAGCTCAGAGTCCGATACTCGACTCGCCATGGTAGCCTCGACTGAGATCTCTCCATCGCTTCCGTCTAGTGGTGCCGTCGATCGGCTGTACAAGACAGACTTGGATGCTGACCCTCCTTCGATGGTACCTGGCATTCCGTCATCGCCTTCACATGTACCAGCCTCCAGTGACACGCTTTCTGTGGATCCCCTGATGTCCTCCGACACGGCCTCTCCCACATCGCAAATTGACCTAATTACTCCTAGTTCAAGATTGCTGACGCAAGGCTCAGCTCCAGAAATCTCTTTCACATCTCCGCAGATGACCTCCGATTCGCAATCAAACTTATCAATGAATGATGCAACGTTCGATAGCCATGACAACTCCCTAGCTACAGGCCTTGCTCAGCCTGAGCATCTCGTCGACACAACGCCCGCTCACGGCGCTGATCGTCCACAGCCAGATTGAAAAGGTCCTACAAGTAGTAGTGGGACAGTCATACGTTGTCGTGGATGTATTTCGAAATCGGTAAGCTGTTTTATCTCTGAGCCATGTCATGGCTGAAGTGTGACTGCAGATGATGAAAGCGAACTCAGCTGTAGGCGTGTTCAAGTCTCGTGTTATGTTTCGTATCCATATGCGGCTCTGCCACTGCTAGCTTGACTTACACCATCTCACCTGTGTTTCTCTCACACGGCACTCCCATCGTTACTCCCGTACCAGTTTCTCTCTTTTTTTTAGTACGATTCTTCTTTCTTGATTTATCTTACTCTGTCATTTTGTGCGTTCTCTGCCTCTCATAGTGCGTATGTAGACTTTGCTCAATCAATCGCTCTGAGGTTGGGCTGGATATTGAATCGCCGCACAGGTGCAATCATCGCGATTTATTATCGATGATACAAAACGACAAATTTTCGATCTCGTTCTTTCCACGAATAAACACAGCTTGCCGAATGGGGGGAGCCGTCTTGTCTCGTAACTTTGAAAAGCACGATAAGGTGTTTCTCAGTAATGATACAGGTACATCCATCCCGTCTACGATCTCTCAATTTTCGCCACGACCCAAATTATCCATGGAGCGCACGCCCTGCTCGTACCACTCCTCTCTTGATACCCAAAACTCTTCTCGTGCCTTCATGATGTCCGCCAAAACGGCACCCCCAAGGAAGGTCATGTGTTTCCTGTGCTGCGGGTCCTCATACGAATCTTGAATTTCTGAAAAGAAAAAAATAGGCAGCACCACATCAGCGTCATATGAAACAAAAAAGAAGGGGGAGAGAACAGAGAGGCGACGATGACAAGAGACAAGGACCGGACGTACATTTAGACGCGAAGGGCCGCGATTGAGCACGCGCGTGTGGTACAGTTGCTTCATTTCTTTTTCGAGACGGCTAGGGAGGCTGGGATACATGCTCTATCCGCCGGAGAGCACGATATCCTTGTACAGCTCCGCGCGAATGTCGACCCCCCGCGCTCTGGGTTGCCTCGACGACGCCCGGTTGCTTGATGTCGACTAGGTGTGGATGGAACATGCATTCGGGCACCTCGAACTGCTCAGAGCTGACTTTGATCGTTCGGCCATCGGGCAGCTGACGATTGCGATATCACAGAGTGAGAAGATATCGGAAGCCAGGACATCACGGATCTATCTCACGGTGTAGCTGTCTACCAGCGTGGTGGTCTCCTCTGCCAATCGGGTGTCCATGTCGAGGTCATAGCTGGAAGGCGGTTTCAACGACGCACGCGAGTAATGCATAAGTGGACAATATAAAACATACCTGTCATATACCGGAACTATATGCGTCACGCCGTCGCCAGAGTCGACCACAACGCCGGTCGTCAGGCATGCAGAAGCTAACCCTCAACATCAGCACTGCTCTCCTTTCCTTTTGCGGGCCCGCCTCCTCCCACCAGCATCTCCATGACAGGCTCTGCCGAAAGCAAGGCAGCAGCCGAAACGACTCCGATGACTGCCCGTTACACATGCACGTGGTGACGTGGCCGAGGTAGGGATAGGTGGGACGGGGAGAAAGGGGCGCACCTTGGGCATAGTGTCAGGCTACCCATGGCTTTCGCGAGTATCTTCCATAGCCTGGTCAGTGATATCCGAGTTGCGCTTTAGGAGCTTTGGTCGCGACTGGCGAGGTGGGACTTGGGGGGAGTTACGCGATGCTAGGCTCAATCGTCAACTTGCATGAATGACTAGCACCAAAATGTTGCGTCGACTGGCTCGCGTCGATGACTCTGGAGGTTGGAGGACGAAATGCGGAAATCCTAAATGTGGCTAACCCGAACCCGATGCGTTTCCGCTGCCGAGCCCTACGCTACCCGAGTTTACCACCTTGCTTCTTAAAGGACCATATCATGCCTCCGCACCCATTCGTATTTGCTTGACTCACCTCGCGAACCGTCCAGGAACAAGGGCCATCCTCTTATCCCCATCCCGAGAAAACTTTATCGCGGCTTTACGCGACCTCAACGACGATCGGCTCAACGAGTGCGGGGGATATGGTGCTGTCTCAAAAGTTTTGTCTAGGGTGGATGTCTTGTTTGTATTCCTCGTTCACGCTCCCTTACGCTAGATCGACTAAGCTTTCTCCAGCTACCCATCTACCCCACTCACGCATCGTTAGCTCTCCCGATGCTAAGGGTCTCACAACCAGAGACAGCACCGTCTCAACTAGAGATTGCATCGCCTTGTCTCTTACTGCTTCACGAATTTTCTTCATATTTTCTTGACCAGGAAAACTCCCACCTGTAAGTTATTCAACACACTATTTCCGCATCTTGTTGATGCGGTTGAATAGTTACACCCTCGCCTCATACATGTCCTTGGTTGCTCATGCCCTCACTACGTTGAGTGCCTTGTCAGAACAAATGTCTCCGTATGTTTTGCATTTTAACATCTCGCGGATCAAAGACATATATTTGTGGTAGATCTCAGATGTCTCTCGTCCTCATGGATTCCAGGCTGGATTCCTTAAGCCTACCGGTCGTGAGAGCATCTAATCATGCTTCAGACTTGGATATGGGCGGCCAACACGACCCATCCTATCCTGTGGCTTTGTTGATACACCAATATTTTGAATGGGTTTGTACTTTTGAGTCTAGTGCGTTCAAAAGCAGTCCCGGTTTAGTTCATACGCTCACGTGCTCATATGAGAAGTGGAGTTGTCGCCTTCACAGTCGGGATCATTCATATACTCCTTGCGTTTATACGAGACAACACGGGAAGATGAGAAGGCTGAGATTGTTTGGAGGTGGGGACGAGTGGAGGGACAGCCTCGGGTATTCAATGACCGTCCTGGCGTGGTTTATACATGGCAGCGAATCACTCTGTACAATCTGGCCAGCACCGGAATCTACCTGACGGGAATGACATTTGTAAAGATGATGACTTTCTTCGAGACTAGAATACAGCCTATTCACATAAGTTACACCACTTTAACCGCACAAGCTAAGCCTGATGAGGCCGTACTGTGACCTCGCACTACATACCTTTCACAGCTTGTGTCTCCGACATCCACAACACGACAAGCTTCAAGCCGATAGTAGTCCCCTCCATCGCTTCTCCGAGACCCAGAAGCATTGATGAAATCCTCATGCAACCCACCAAGCAGGTGTCGTGTTCTTGATGCTGTCCTTGGTGATCGCGGCGGCGGTGGATCTGATCTATGAGGCACCTTGCTCGCCCGCCGTGAAAAGCACCCTAGCGAAGACGCATTTCGAGGCCAGTCGTCTCAGCTCGAGGTGACGCTGCAAGCGCGTGTGATCCAATGTCGGGACTCGGGACACCATAGGCGAACGGCTGGCACCTGCGCCGACGTCCCCGTGTCGTTACGCGCGTAGGATGGCGCATCCGTGCCAACTCTACTGATCGTGAGAGGAGCAGTCTCCTGCCGGGAAGTTCCTGACGTGGAGGCGCTGTAGGCAGCGACGGGTGCGGATTCAGCATCGGCAACGCGACTTGCAGCGCGAAGGTTCGGCCTCCCAAGTTGCTTGCGGTAATGATATTGAGCGAGGAAGGCCGATACTTATGATGGCCAAAGTTTCATGCAGCTGAGTCAGGAAGGAGGGGTACATGGGTGCAAGGACCGAGTAAGGGCCCCGGAGTGTCTCTAGGTTACAACTGCAGAGATGGAAATTACTGTAGCTCAGAGGCCGGAACGCATCGCTTGGCGAGTTCATTCCTTCCTAACCTCAACCTCGGCGTCATCCCAATCCTTCATGACGAGGTCACATGTGTATCTAGCCGGCACTGCTTCTGTACTGAGAAAAAGTAAGGAATGATTGATCAGACGTGCAGATGAGGAGAATTCATACCTCTCCTTTAGTGCATGAAGAGCTTGATCAACGGTCACATCTGCAGAATCAAGATCACCATCCTTGCGCTGATCCTCAGCCCCCGAGTCCCTAAATGCTCCCAGCGCACATTCAGCCGATTGAAGCGCCCGGTCCAATCCATCTAAACTCGGTCTTTTCGGGCCCTGCTTCTTCCCCCGTTCTTGCGATTGACTGTAATACGCCTTCAAGCCTGCAATATATGCACTCAGCATCATGTCAAAGATTACCTCACATACATGGTGAAGTTGGAGAATGAAAGGAAGAGAAGTCTCCATGGATGGTAGGTTCAGGCCACACCAGAGGTGTTTCAGATCTCCAGGAAAGCAGCCACAGATAAAAGATGGAGTTGGGATTCTTTCAAACTTGAAAATTTCAAAGGCCAAGCCATCCATAAAAATGCAGTGGATAGGTAGGGAATAATTGTGACTACAGGAACTACTGTCATGATTATTCCCTACCTATCCACTCCGTTTTTACGGATGGCTTGGCCTTTGAATTTTTCAAGTTCAAACTGGGTCAGGAGCAGAAAGTGTAAGCCTGAGACACTCAGACACACGAGGCTTACCGTCACATTCAGCTATAACCTGTGCAATAGCCTTCAAACACTCCTTGTCATTTGAACTGAAAGTGAACTCAGCTGTAGGCGTGTTCAAGTCTCGTGTTACGTTTCGTATCCATATGCGGCTCTGCCACTGCTAGCTTGACTCACACCATCTCATCCCTGTGTTTCTCTCACAAGGCACGGTCTCCCATCGTTACTCCCGTACCAGTTTCTCTCTTTTTTTATAGTACGATTCTTCTTTGTTGATTTATCTTACTCTGTCGTTTTGTGCATTCTCTGCCGTATGTAGACTTTGCTCAATCAATCGCTCTGAGGTTGCGCTGGATATTGAATCGCCGCGCACCTGCATTTATCGCGATTGTATTGTCGATGATACAAAAACGACAAATTTTCGATCTCGTTCTTTCCACGAATAAACACAGCTTGCTGAATGGGGGGAGCCGTCTTGTCTCGTAGCTTCGAAAAGCACGATAAGGTGTTTGTGTTTCTCAGTAATGATACAGGTACATACATCCCGTCTACGATCTCTCAATTTTCGCCACGACCCAAATTATCCATGGAGCGCACGCCCTGCTCGTACCACTCCTCTCTTGATACCCAAAACTCTTCTCGTGCCCTCATGATGTCCGCCAAAACGGCACCCCCAAGGAAGGCCATGTGTTTCCTGTGCTGCGGGTCCTCATACGAATCTTGAATTTCTGAAAAGAAAAAAATAGGCAGCACCACGTCAGTGTCATATGAAACAAAAAAGAAGGCGGAAAGAACAGAGAGGTGACGATGACAAGAGACAAGGACCGGACGTACATTTAGACGCGATTGAGCACGCGCGTGAGGTACAGTTGCTTCATTTCTTTTTCGAGATGGCTAGGGAGGCTGGGATACATGCTCTATCCGCCGGAGAGCACGATATCCTTGTACAGCTCCGCGCGAATGTCGACCCCCGCGCTCTGGGTTGCCTCGAAGAGCATCTCCGCGACGCCCGGTTGCTTGATGTAGACTAGGTGTGCATGGAAATTGCACTCGGGCACCTCGAACTGCTCTGAGCTGACTTTGATCGTTCGGCCATCGGGCAGCTGACGATTGCGATATCAGAGTGAGAAGATATCGGAAGCCAGGACATCACGGATCTATCTCACGGTGTAGCTGTCTACCAGCGTGGTGGTCTCCTCTGCCAATCGGGTGTCCATGTCGAGGTCATAGCTGGAAGGCGGTTTCAACGACGCACGCGAGTAATGCATAAGTGGATAATATAAAACATACCTGTCATATACCGGAACTATATGCGTCACGCCGTCGCCAGAGTCGACCACAACGCTGGTCGTCAGGCCTGCAGAAGCTAACGCTCAACATCAGCGCTGCTCTCCTTTCCTTTTGCGGGCACGCTTCCTCCCGCCAGCATCTCCATGACAGGCTCTGCCGAAAGCAAGGCAGCAGCCGAAACGACTCCGACGACTGCCCGTTACACATGCACGTGGTGACGTGGCCGAGGTAGGGATAGGTGGGACGGGGAGAAAGGGGCGCACCTTGGGCATAGAGTGTCAGGCTACCCATGGCTTTCGCGAGTATCTTCTATAGCCTGGTCAGTGATATCCGAGTTGAGCTTTGGGAGCTTTGGTCGCAACTCGCGAGGTGGGACCTGGGGGGAGTTACGCGATGCTAGGCTCAATCGTCAACTTGCATGAATGACTAGCACCAAAATGTTGCCTTGACTGGCTCGAGTCGATGACTTTGGAGGTTGGAGGACGAAATGCGGAAATCCTAAACTGTGGCTAACCCTGACCCGATGACGACGGTGTTAAGCCCTACGCTACCCGAGTTTACCACCTTGCTTCTTAAATCATGCCTCTGCACCCATTCACCTTTGCTTGACTCACCTCGCGAACCGTCCAGGCACAAGAGCCATCCTCTTATCCCCATCCCGAGATAACTTTATCGCAACTTTACGCGACCTCAACGACGATTGGCTCAACGAGTGCGGGGGATATGGTGCTGTCTCTCAAGTTTTGTCCAGGGTGGATGTCTTGTTTGTATTCTTCATTCACGCTCCCTTACGCTAGATCAGCTAAGCTTGCTCCAGCTACCCATCCACCTCACATCACGCATCGTTAGCTCTCTCGATGCTAAGGGTCTCACAACCCGACGTCGCACTACATATCTTTCACAGCTTGTGTCTCTGACATGACATCCACGACACGACAAGCTTGAAGCTGATAGTAGTCCCCTCTATCGGCTCTCCGAGACTCAAACACATTATGAAATCCACATGTGTGATGTCAGACGCCATTTGCGAAGGGCTGGCACGTGCGCCGATGTTACATGCTCAGGATGGCGCATCCGGGCCGAACTTTACTCCCAGTGGATGAGCAGTGTCCCACCAAGGAGTTCCTGAAGTGGAGGCGCTGCGGGCAGCGACGGGTGCGGATGCAGCATCGGCGATGCGACTTGTAGCATGAGGTTTCAGCTTGCCAAATCGGTAACTTATGAAAAAAGTGACTTCGGTCCGGAGCGGAAAATGCATCGCTTTGTTTATGCGGATTGACGCTCGCGTACTCGTCTGCCGTTCGTCTGCCGTATCATCACGCCAACACTCAATCTATATAAACCATTGATGTCCCAACCTGACCCAATCATCCAATTGGAGGATATAAGCGATGAGAGAATAGACACAAGTACGTCATCCTCAATCCTACTTTATATCATTAGCTTCACAGAGCTCTGTCACTCGTTACAGCCGGAAACCCCAATGTCCCTCGGTCGGAACAACGTCAACCATCACAGGGCCAACCCACCCTTAGTGATGGGGCAGAACCTATTTTCAACATGTACGTGAAGATGTCACAAGAAGAAGATAATAAAATGGCCGATCGTTGGCAAAAGGATGCAGACGGAATCCTCATTTTCGTCAGTTCCTCATGTTACCTCCACGCATTGAGCGTAGTGACCAACGTAAATATTGTAGGCCGGCTTATTCTCTGCTGCAGTTGCGGCATTGCTTGCAGTGTCAATCCAGGACTTGAGGCCAAATTCACAAGATACCTCTGCATTTTATCTTGCCAACATCTATCAACTTCTCGCCAACCCCAACATATCTCACGCGGCCATTCCAGCTACGCCACCCCCGTTCTCTCCACCGAGATACGCAATATGGGTCAATTCACTATGGTTCCTGAGCTTAGTCATCAGTCTTACAAGTGCACTCCTGGCAACGTTGTTACAGCAGTGGGCCCGTCGATACCTCACAGTTACTCAACCACCGCGATTGAGTCCACACAAGCGAGCACGAATCCGTTCGTTCTTCTCAGATGGAGTGGAAAAGTTTCATCTTCCTTTGGCAGTTGAGACGTTACCGACCTTGCTGCACATTTCCCTGTTCCTATTCTTTTCCGGCCTCCTTGTTTTCTTGTTCAACATCAATCACACCACGTTCAGCATCGTTGCTTGGTGGATCGGGCTTTCTGGAGGGATATATGGATGTGTCGCGTTACTGCCAATCTTCCGTCATGACAGCCCCTACTATGCGCCTCTCACTTTCTCGGCCTGGTTCCTTCTTAACGGCGTGCAATACCAAGTCTTCCGCATTCTTGCCTTCATCACACCTTTTTATGATTTTACTGCCGCAACGTGGTGGCTTTTTCATGATATGCGGGAAACGTATCGCGAACGGACCTCGTGGGGTATAGTGAAGACAGCCCAAGAACGTGCTTCGAATATGTCAGCGGAAATCGACGGTCATGTTTTGAAATGGACATTCGAGGCTCTGGACGAAGACCGCGAGCTGGAGCAGTTCTTCGAGGCGATCCCTGCATTCTTTACCTCACAAGTGGTCCACGAACCTAGACGAATGCTAGCCAAACTGAATCTTCAAGTTTGGGCTTTGGCTGCGGGTTGCGAAGGATTCTTGATCCGTACTTTCTCATCTCGTTTACTCTCTGAGAGTATCAAAGAAAGGCGGTTCATACTCTGCATGCAGGCTTTAGATGCACTCGACTTCTCATTTCCCTCTTTCAACTTCCTCTCACAGGTTTTTGGTCCGCCTGCCATGGATGGAGTGTTGCAGTCCGTTCAAATGGGACACTTGCTCAGAAGCCGATGCCATGGTAGCAAACAGGTACCCGCTTCACTAGCACAAACCTTAGTTGCTGCTATCATTGCAAGTGTACAAGAACGCGATGATCGTTGGAAGATGCTCGTGATGGATCAGTTAAGCATATCAGAAGATGTTCTCCAAGACTACTTCGCACATGGTGACAGTGTATTGCTCGCCAACCGGATCCACATCACCCGCCAGTCCTTCCCCTTCTATCGCGAGAATTTCTGGCTTTCTGATGAAACGAGGAACACTCAACCGATCATTTCCAAATTCGACATTCAAAATACTCTTCCTGGACTGCAGCACGACTTCTGTGCTTTGTGGAACGAAATCACTCAAGAAGCGGTTACGGGAGGAGGGGTTCTCTTCACCTATCTTCACAGACCTCATGATACATTTCTGAGATTCAATCGGCATCATTTCATCGCTTTACATCAAGGCACCGATTCTGTCCCGACCGCTTTCGATGCTTCCACCGATGATTCTGACCCCATCCTGCGACAGCCATCCTCATACCCATTCTGTAAAGTCCCGAGTCATCACCCCACTCATTCACTGATCTACCCTCCCGATCCCGATCTGAATAACATCGCACCCGCATTCAGCCCAGATCATAGCCACATACATTTCACAGAACAGCCATCCCCGCATGGTGTACCTCATGCTACCCCAACCATTCAGCCTTCCCACCTCTTTCCACCGGCCAATGTTGGAAACGACGAGTTTGCCACTACTTTACCTGGCCCAGCACACACCATTGAAACAGAAAGTCACGCTGACTCACCACCCATCTCGCCTATGGACAGCTCACAGTCTGATACTCGGCCCGCGATGGTAGCCTCGACTGAGATCTCTCCATCGCTTCCATCTGGTGGTGCCGACTGGTTGTACAGGACAGACTCGGATCTTGACCCTCCTTCGATGGTACCTCGCATTCCATCATTGCCTTCACCTGTATCCGCCTCTAGTAGTCACGGTGACACGCTTTCTGTGTATTCCTTGATGTCCTCCGAATCGGCCTCTCCCACATCGCAAATCGACATAACTACAAGATTGTTGACGCTAGGCTCAGTTCCGGAAATACCTTTTACACCTCCGCAGGTGACCTCCGATTCGCAACCAAACTTGCCAGAGAATGATCCAACGTTCGACACCCATGACAACACCCCGGCCACGGACCTTGCACAGCCTGAGCATCTCATCGACACAACACCCCCTCACGACGTTGATCGTCCACAGTAACATCGAAATGGCCACTTAGTTGGACCCTGTCATATGTTGTCGGAAATGTATTTCGAAATCGGTAAGCTGTTTTGTCTCGGAGCCGTGTCAAGACTGAAGTGTGACTGCAGGTGATGAAGGCTCTAGGCGTGTTTAACTTAAGTATTGCGTTACGTTTCATATCCATACGCGGCAGTCTTGATTCACAATGCTTCTATGTTTTTCTCACGTGGCACGGTCTCCCAATTTTACTCCCGTACCAGTTACTCTTAACACGATTCTTCTTTCTTGTTTTATGTTGCTCTGTCGTATTGTGCTTTCTCCCCCAGTGTCTGTGATAGTGCGTATGTAGACTTTTTGCTCCATCAATTGCTCAGATCTTGCGCAGAATATTGAATCGCCACGCAGGGCCCGGGTGAGTACGTTGTGGCGTTTACCGCGATTGTTTTATCGATAGCGCTGGTTCTTTCCACGATAAACACAGCTTGCCAGATGGGGAAGCAGTCTTGTCTCGTAACTTTGAAAAGCACCATAAGGTGTTTCTTAGAAATCATCCATCCCATCTACGGTCTACGTAGCTGCTCAATTTTCGCGACGACCGAATTTATCCAAGGAGCGCACGCCCTGCTCGTACCACTCCTCTCTCGATACCCAAAACTCTTCTCGTGCCTTCATGATGTCCGCCAAAACGGCACCCCCCAAGGAAGACCATATGCTTCTTGCGTTGCGGGTCCTCGATACGAATCTTGAAATTTTGAAAAGAAAAAAACCACGTCATCGTCGTATGGACAAAGAAGGGGGGGAGAACAGAGAGGTGACGGTGACGAGAGACAAGAGCCGGACGTACATTCAGACGCGAAGGGTCGCGATTGAGCACGCGCATGAGGTACAGTTGATTCAATTCTTTTTTCGAGGCAGATAGGGAGGATGGGGGTACAGGCTCCGAGTCGATCCGCCGGAGAGCACGATGTGCATGTACAGCTCCGACCGGACGTCGACTGCCGCGCTCTGGGTCGCCTCGAGGGCATCTCCGCAACGCCCGGTTACTCGATGTCGACCAGGTGTGGCAGGAACATACACTCGAGCGCCTCGAACCGACCTTAGTAGTTTGGCCATTGGGAAACTGACTATTGGAATAGTACAAATTAGAAGGTTGAAAGATATCGGAAGCCGGTATGTCACGGGTCTATCTCACGTTGTAGCTCTCCACCACCCGTGGTTGTCTCTTCTGCCAATCGGGTGTCCATGTCGAGGTCATAGCTAAAAGCCGAACCAAAACGTTTTAAACGACGCAACGAAAAGTGCATAAGTAAGATGTACCTGACGTAACAGAGCTTTCCTTGATCTCCAGAACGATCTCAAAGTTGGCCGTGCAGTTGAATGCGTACCGGCGCATGAGCAGGGGCGTCATTGGATACTGCGCGACGTCGTACCGAGACGGCGCCCTACGTGGCAGGCCGCAGCGCGCGCAAGCGATCCGCGAGCGTGCTGTCCTCTCTCCTCTCCGATCACGGCCCTACGTTTGGGAGGCGCGAGGCTCGGAACCTCCTTGTCCACGAGGTCTTGCATCAATTCCATGTTGGCTACTTCCGCCATTTGACGCATGAGTCAGTCCACTTGGTCTTGAGGCGCGATACCGCCATAGCCGAACCCATCGCATCTTCCATGTACGACGTCTGTACGTCCAAGTCTGAGAATTGAGCCTCGAATTTATCCATCACGAGGGAGATCTAATGGGAAGGAGAGATAGATAAGAAGAAGGGAGGGAGGTAAAAGGGGGGAAAGGGACGCACACGTTCGAGGTTCATGGTTTTCATCGCTTTGTCCATGCCTTTGACTACGCTCGTCATGTTACCGGTCATTTGTCGCATCGTCCCGGCAGTCTCGACCCTACTTGCTACCGTATCGAGGCGGCTCGCGAGGCGGAGCAGGTTGAGCGACTCGCTCTTCTTTCGGATCGCGTTCGAGGCGTATATCCGCGCGCCATCATTGTTGCCCTGCTGCAACGCCTGCGTCCAAATAGATTAAGAATTCGGTTGTGAATGGCCCATTAACATACCTTTTTCAGTCGTGTCTTCTCTACATTCTCATCCTTTTGCGCTTCTTTGCTTGCGATTGAGTGACTTTGCTGTGAACTGCGGAGAGAGAAGGAGTACCTTGAGTTGAAAAAGTGTCTCTAGGAACAATAAATTACCAGCGCAGAGATAGAAATTAGTTATTCACTCTCGAGATTGCTCATTGATGTGAAGAAAGGTCAACCGCTGACTGAGGCTGCGGTTCCGGAGCCGGAATACATTACGTGGATTGACGCTCAGGCTCAAGGGTATTTGTCTACCTTGTATCACCGCACCATCTCTCAACCTATAAACCTTTGATGTCCCAACTTGCTGACCCAATCTCCCGAGTAGAGGATACGGACGTTGAGAGAATAGAAATAGACGCAAGTACGTCATCCTCTACCCTACTTTATATCATTAGCTTCACAGAGCTCTGTCACTCTTTACAGCCGGGAACCCCAATGTCCCTCGGTCAGAACAACGTCAACTGCCACAGGGCCAGCCCACTCTTAGCGATGGGGCTGAACCTATTTTCAACATGTACGTGAAAATGTCGCAAGAGGAAGATAATAAAATGGCCGATCGCTGGCAAAAGGATGCAGACGGTATCCTCATTTTCGTCAGTTCTCATGTTACCCCCATGCACTTGAGAGTAGTGACCAACGTGAACACTGTAGACTGGTTTATTCTCTGCTGCAGTTGCGGCATTGCTCGCAGTGTCAATCCAAGACTTGAGGCCAAATCCACAGGATACCGCTGCATTCTATCTCGCCAACATCTATCAACTCCTCGCCGACCCGAACATAACTCGCGTGTCGATCCTTGCTAATAATGCTACACCACCGCCATTCTCTCCACCGAGATACGCAATCTGGGTCAATTCACTATGGTTCCTGAGCTTGGTCATCAGCCTTACAGGCGCACTTCTGGCAACATTGTTACAGCAATGGGCCCGTCGATACCTCACAGCTACTCAACCGCCGAGATTGAGTCCACATAAGCGAGCACGAATCCGTTCTTTCTTCGCAGATGGAGTGGAAAAGTTTCATCTTCCTTTGGCAGTTGAGACGTTGCCGACGTTGCTGCACGTTTCCCTGTTCCTATTCTTTTCCGGCCTCCTTGTTTTCTTGTTCAACATCAATCACACCACGTTCAGTATCATTGCTTGGTGGATCGGGCTTTCTGGAGGGATATATGGATGCATCGCGCTGCTCCCAATCTTCCGTCATGACAGTCCCTACTATGCGCCTCTTACTTTTTCAACCTGGTTCCTTCTTAATGGCGTGCTTTACGAAGTCTTCCGCATTCTCATCTTCGTCACATCTTCCTTTGATTATTTTACCAACACAACCTATAGACGCTTTTATGCGATGCGGCTAGCTTATTACAAACGGACCTCGTGGGGTATAGTGAAGACAGCCCAAGAACGTGCCTCGAATATGTCAGCGGAAATCGACTGTCATGTTTTGAAATGGACATTTGAGGCTCTGGACGAAGACCACGAGCTGGAGCAGTTCTTCGAGGCGATCCCTGCGTTCTCTACCTCACAAGTGGTCCACGAACCCAAACGAATGCTTGCCAAACTGGATGTTTGGGTTTTGACTGAGGCTTGCGAAGGATTCTTGATCCGTACTTTCGCATCTCGTTTGCTCTCTGAGAGGATCAAAGAAAGGCGGTTTATACTCTGCATGCAGGCTTTCGATGCACTCGACTCCCCATTTCCGTCTTTCGACGTCCTCTCACAAGCTTTTGCCATGGCCGGAGTGTTTCAGTCTGTTCAAATGGGAAACTTAATCAGAAGCCGATGCCATAGTATGGAAGGCGAACCCGCTTTATCTGCACAAACGTTAGTTGCTGGGATCATTGCAAATGCAAAACGCGATGATCTTTGGAAGACGCTCGTGATGGATCAGTTACAGATATCGGAAGATGTTCTCCAAGACTACCTCGCACATGATGACAGCGTATTGCTCGCCAACTGGATCCACATCGCTCGCCAAATGCTTCGCTTCGATGACGAGCGTGAATGGTTGCTTGCTATCGCCTTCGATTACGAGCCTCGGTTGTCAATACTGGGGAAGATTCAATCGATCATTTCCAAATTCGACATTCGAAATACTCTTCCTGGACTGCAGCACGACTTCTGTGCTTTGTGGAATGAATTTCGTAATGAAGAATCTTATTTAAACACAGGTTGTATTCTGAAACCCAATCGGCATCATTTCATCGCTTTACATCAAGGCACCGATTCTGTCCCGACAGCCTTCGATTCTTCCACCGATGATTCTGACCCAATCCTGCGCCAGCCATCCTCGTACCCATTGTGTAACGTCCCGGGTCATCGTTCCGACGGCGCAACAGAGACCACTCATTCACTCATTCACTCATCCCCTCTTCACCCTCCCGATCCCGATCTGAACAATATCGCGCCATCCTTACTCGTATTTAACCCAGATCATAGCCGCATACATCTCACAGAACAACCTAATGCTAGCCCAATCATCCAGTCTCCTCAACCACTCAATGTTGGAAACAACGACTCTGCCAATACTTTACCTGACCCAGTCCTCACCATTAAAATAGAAAGGCAGCCCGACGCACCAGTTATCTCCCCCATGGACAACTCGGAATCGTATACTCGACCGGCAATGATTGCCGCGGCTGCAATCTCTCCGTCGCTCCCATCTAGTGCTGCCGCCGATTGGCTGTACAAGACAGACTTGGATGCTGACCCTCATTCGACATCGGTCCCTGCCATTCCATCATCACATTTACCCGTACCAGCCTCCAGTGACACCCGGTCTACGGATCCCCTGATGTCCTCGGCCAGATCTCCCACATCACAAATCGAGCTAATTGCCCCTGGTTCAAGATTGTTGACGCTAGGCTCAATTCCGGAAATCTCTTTCACACCTCCACAAGTGACCTCCGATTCGCAATCACTGGCAAACTTGCCAGAGAATGATGCAACATTTGACAACTCCCTGGCTACAGACCTTTCACAGCCTGAGCATCTCGCCGACACAACACCCCCTCCCGACGTTGATCGTCCACTGTAAGGTCGAGGTGGTCGACTAGCTGGACGCGGTCATACGTTGTCGGGAATATATTTCGAAATCGGTAAGTTGTTTTGTCTCTGAGCCGTGTCAAGACTGAAGTGTGACTGCAGGTCACGAAAGCGAACTCAGCTCTAGGCGTGTTTAAGTATTGTGTTACGTTTCGTATCCATACCGCGGCTGTCTTGAATCACAAATACTTCTCACTAGCTTATCTCTATGTTGCTCTCACGCGGCACGTCTCCCAATTTTACTCCCGTACCAGTTTCTCTTGGTACAATTCTTCTCTCTTGATTTATATTGCCCTGTCGCTTTATGCTTTCTCTGTCTGTAATTGTGCGTATGTAGACTTTTTGCTCAATTAATTACTCAGAGCTTTCGCTGAATATCGAATTGCCACCCAGGTCCGCACGTTGTGGCGTTTACCACGAGTGTTTTATCGGGACACGTCTCCTTTTGTAACTCCGAAAGGCACGATACGACCCAAATTATCCAAAGAGCGCACGCCCTGCTCGTACCACTCCTCGCTTGATACCCAAGACTCTTCTCGTGTCATCATGATGTCCGCCAAAACGGCACCTCCAAGGAAGACCATATGCTTCCTGCGCGACGGGTCCTCGATACGAATCTTGAATATCTGAAAGAAAAAAGACAGCACCACGTCGGCGCCATATGAAACAAAAAAAGAAGAGGGAGAGAACAGAGAGGTGACGGTGACGAGAGACAAGAGGTGGAGGTACATTCAGACGCGAAGGGTCGCGATTGAGCACCCACGTGAGGTATAGTTGCTTCATTTCTTTTTCGAGACCACTAGGGACCTTCTGTCAGGCTTCTGATTACTTCTCTCTTATACTGGCTCCGATTCGCTCCGATCCTATACAGTAGAGTACTGTCTTGTCGTATTTACATGGGGACAATAAACACCAATTCAAAAAAAAAAAAAAGAGACCGCTAGGGAGGCTGGGATACATGCCCGATCCGCCGGAGAGCACGATGTGTTTGTACAGCTCCGCGCGGATGTCGACCGCCGCGCTCCGGGTCGTCTCGAAGAGCATCTCCGCGACGCCCGGTTGCTCGAGGTCGACCAGGTGTGGCCGGAACATGCACTCAGGCGCCTCGAACCGCTCAGAGCGGGCCTTGATCGTTCGGCCATAGGGCAGCTGATGATTGCGATATCACAGAGCTAGAAGGTTCAAAGATATCGGAAGTCACGGGTCTATCTCGCGGTGTAGCTCTCCACCAGCGTGGTAGTCTCTTCTGCCAATCGGGTGTCCATATCGAGGTCATAGCTAGAAGACCTTTTGAACGACGCAGCGAAAGGTGCATAAGGGGACAATATAAATCGTACCTGACGTAGCAAAGCTCTCCTTGATCTCCAGAACGGTCTCACAGTTGGCCGTGCGGTTGAATGGGTACCCGCGCATGAGCAGGAGCTTGATTAGATACCACGGGATGGCGATATCGAGTCGCCTCGTGAGATGGGGTAGCGCAAAGCCATCATATACCGGGACGATATACGTCACGCCATCACCAGAGTCGACCACAACACCGGTCGTCAGGCCTGCAGATGTTAACGCTCAACATCAGCGCTGCTCTCCTTTCTTTTTGCAGGCCCGCCTCCTTCTCCATGACAGCCGAAAGCAAGGAAGCAGCGGAAATGATGACGACGAAAGCCCGTTACACATGCAGATGGCCGAGGTAGGAATGGGGAGGACGGGGAGAAAGGAGGTAGGAGAACGAACCTTGCGCATAAAACGTCAGCACTGCCTGAATACTGTAGCGACGTACACCCATACTCCTCCAACATAACCTGACACATCCGCTGCCTGTTCGCTCTCGGGATCATCGGTGGCTCGGTGAGTAGAACCTTGTGCCCCGCAGGATTGACGCGAAGTTTCTCGAAGAACGTGTAGTCCCAAAGGTACTTCATATCCTCCCAGTTCCAAAAGCTGCCATGTTCCATCGGCTGCGTGGCTTGCAGGTAGTTGAGCAGCGCTGCTGCCTCGTCTCCCATCATGATATCTTTGATGACTGCATCCCTGACGCGCTCTTCGGCACGCAGAATCGGTCATCCTATCACAGATGGAAATACTGATAAATTTTCATCAGTGAAAGAAACAGAGAAAAATCTCGTGTGGACCCACTCACCGTGCTCAGGAAAATTAGAGCTTTGACGAACTGTGAGGACGTAAAACTTTGTATGTAGGTCAACGCTAGTCGCTCAAGAGTGGGTGCCTACCACTAAATGCACTGTGGGGTCCATGATACTGTCGGGGGAGTGCACTTGTATTGACGCTTTGAGGCCCGATAAGTAGATAATTATTTTCATATCGGGCTTAGTTTTTAATAATAAATCTGCATTTTTTATTTCGCAACATTTATCTACGATGAAGACGCGGTCTCTGCATGGGTGACGCGTTGACGACTCACTATGACTGCAGACTATGAAACGACAAATTCAATTCTAGGTGTGCGGCGAGAGAAAACTAACACCAGTACCAAAGTACCATGACCACGTCAACTCGAACACACTGGCAATGCTACTCCCGTATCAGCTTGCTTGTAGTACGATATCTGCCAGGGCGTGTCCTCTGGCCCAGTGCCTCCCCCCCTTTCTTCACGTAAACAGACTGAGGATATTCAAATTGCGTAAACATGCCTAATGATAATGGGTATGCGAATGGT
>QLPA01000246.1:0-12258 GCA_003313945.1 Lactifluus pinguis
CGCATCGGCCTCGGATGATGGCACGATTCGGGTGTGGGATGCCACAACAGGACAGATCGTAGCAGGCCCGTTTACTGGACACACCGATCAGGTCAGATCTGTTGCATTCTCGCTAGACGGGGAGCGTATCGCATCGGCCTCGAAAGATCGCACGATTCGGGTATGGAATGCCACGACGGGACAGATCGTAGCAGGCCCGTTTACTGGACACACCAATTGGGTCACATCTATCGCATTCTCACCAGATGGGGAGCGTATCGCATCAGCCTCGAGAGATCGCACGATTCCGGTGTGGGATGCCACAACAGGACAGATCGTAGCAGGTCCGTTTACTGGACACACAGATTGGGTCACATCTATCGCATTCTCACCAGATGGGGAGCGTATCGCATCGGCCTCGGATGATTGCACAATTCTGGTGTGGGATGCCACAACAGGACAGATCGTAGCAGACCAGTTTACTGGACACACCAGTTGGGTCACATCTGTTGCATTCTCACCAGATGGGGAGTGTATCGCATCGGCCTCGAATGATGGCACGATTCGGGTGTGGGACGCCACAACAGGACAGATCGTAGTAGGTCCGTTTACTGGACACACCAATTGGGTCACATCTATTGCGTTCTCACCAGATGGGGAGCATATCGCATCGGCCTCGAATGATTGCACAATTCGGGTGTGGGATGCCACAACAGGACAGATTGTAGCAGGCCCGTTTACTGGACACACTAATTGGGTCACATCTGTTGCGTTCTCACCAGATGGGGAGCGTATCGCATCTGCCTCAAATGATGGCACGATTCGGGTGTGGGATGCCACAACAGGAC
Source organism: Lactifluus pinguis (assembly GCA_003313945.1). Taxonomy (NCBI): domain Eukaryota; kingdom Fungi; phylum Basidiomycota; class Agaricomycetes; order Russulales; family Russulaceae; genus Lactifluus; species Lactifluus pinguis. The sequence continues at coordinate 828 of QLPA01000246.1, forward strand.
AGATTGTAGCAGGCCCGTTTACTGGACACACCGACCAGGTCACGTCTGTTGCATTTTCGCCAGATGGGGAGCATATCGCATCGGCGTCTTCTGATCGCACGATTCGGGTGTGGTATGCCACAATAGGACAGACTGTTCTGAACCCATTTACTGCACACACCAGTTCAGTCACGTCTGTTGCATACTCACCAGATGGACAGCATATTGCCTCAGCCTCAACTGATGACACAATCCATGTGCTGAAGATTGCGACCGAAAATATCAAGAATCAATTTACGGACCGATCCTTGATCAGCAGTGATGGTTGGTTATATGGAGAAGAGAATGAACTTGTGCTTTGGATTCCCGAGCTACATAGGCCATGCCTTCATAGACCTAGCACTATCTGGATTGCAGGCAAACATGAGACACGGCTTGATCTCTCAAATTTTGCATATGGATTAAATTGGGCTTCTTGTACATTACCACAATTTATCTAAATAGAATCAATTGTATGCGAGACGACTTCGACTATTGTTCTGCTTAAACCATGAGTCCGGCCATCTCTCCTACTCCTGAGAATCTTATACTCAATGCCAAATGCGAAGGGTTTTATTCCCTTTCTAGGTCGGAATATATTTCTGGTACTTCTGGTACCGTGTGAGCTTGCGTTTTTTATTTTCCCTCTACATCCGGGCCTTCTGGACTGTAACATACAGACCAAGCGAAATGGGAACCCGTGGTCCCCTGTAAATGTACATTCATACGTTTAGAAGGTAGCTGAGAAAGGTCACCGACAGGCGCACAGCGTGGCAAAAGAGTTTTATAATGCTTATACCCTGAAAGAGGGTGATTTTTATGGCAACGGTTAAGAGCCTAGTTGGTTGGACCGTCACGGACCGTTCATCCCTACCCCCGCACTTTTTGCTCTCTATTAGCTGGAAGCGCCGCTTGATCACTCGGCAGTGGTTGTAGAGTTGTGGTTTCCCCCGTGGCGGATATGGTTGATAGGTGGAGTGTGTAAGTCTTTTCTTCATGGTGGAGTGTTCTTGGCGACTCGGATGCATGTAAGTGTGTTCGGCGTTGGGCGTATGGCGTTGGCGATTACCTTAGGTGTAGCATACCTTTTTTTTTTATGACCGGAATCACTTTTTTCTTGATGAAATGGAAGGTAGCTCGGTGCGGTGATATAAACCTTGTCACGCATTTTGGGCACTGCACCAGTGTCGATCAATGTATCAGCGTGGTAGGACTGTGCCTCCAGAGGACGACTCGGATACGATTCGCTATACTTTTTTTCCTTTAGCTTTTGGCTGACTTGACTTTGTAGTTAGTACAGGGTTACCCAACAACCATCACCATGGTTGATGTTGATTCTCTGCCACACCAAACGCACATGCACTACATTCTCACGACATAAATATGGTGGGATATAATTTTGGGCACTTTCTCATCGTAGTACCGCACAACAGGGGGGTTCCATTCAAGCTCATCACTATCGAATGATACATGGAGCTACGTGCGATGGGTACACATGCAATCGTACTAACCGTGCGTTCAAAGTTTAGCGGACTAGATGAGAGACGTGAGACGCGACCCGGATCTAGCGGATCTAGCGGACCGGAAACCGCGGATCAGCGCGGACGTAGTTATGATTACAGACAATTTATGTACTGGAGTAGCTCCCTGGACACTTAGATATACGATCATGGGTAGAATAAAAATTCTCATTATTCTGGACTTTTCTATCTACGTTGGACAGTAAGGTAGAAGACATCAGGAACCAGCACGGGTTAGGTAAGCTCCCAAACCCAAGGCTAACCCAACATTGGGGCTCAAAAATATTTGTTAACTCCTCATGCAAAAATGCATCAGAAGAACATTTTACACCCAATAATAAAAGGTCACCTAGATAGCTTTGTATGATGGGTCCAAACTTTTTAAAATTCCATGATCTGAATGAGCCTTAGCCTTTTTATTTATTTTTGTTTTAAATGCAATATCTCACTTAATAGACTCAGAAAATGCAAAGTTGGAAAAACTTGAACGCTTTTTTGACACACACACGTGACCGCTTAGTAATAGTCACGTGACTCAACCCAAATGCGTCGCACCCCCAATTAGGAAGTTAGGGAGGATCCCACATCTCACACTGCCTCCTGAGATGATAGCCATGCTCAAGGGGAATATCCATAGTATATTCCAGTGTATTGTGTATTTTTTTTTACTTCTAAAGACATGCACATCACAATTTTTTGACATAGAACTTGGAACCCTCTCGCTCTGACACAGTCACGTGACTTAACCCTAGGGTTTAAGCGTAAACCTTAGGGTTTAAATTAGGGTTTGTCACTTACATAACCCGTGCTGGTTCCTGATGTCTTCTACCTTATAAAAGAACGTAGTTTTGGACACGTTCACTTCAGTCTTGTTGCCTACGACTGAAGTGAGTATCGCTTATCTCATCTGTTACCGTATTTGGCTTACCTGTGGCTTAGCGCTATCTAATCACACAGGTACTTATGATCTATGAATATAGTCTTGTTGCCTACGACTGAACGCTATCTAATCACACAGGCGATTATCTAAGCGATTATATCGACAAGACGTAGAGATGTCAAGGCTGAGCAGAGGGAGCTAGATCAGCTGTCGAAAGGGTCAAGACTGGAAAGCATGCGTGCTAAGTAGGCGTAGCAACACGTGCTCAAGATCACAATTCGCATAGCGCACCGTAAACATCAAGTGCTCGCGTCTTCCTCTTGACCCAATACCTTCCCCCGCGCAACGAAATCGACGAATGCCATTCGCGAGTCCATGTCATCGATTATCCTTCGAATCAATGAAGGCATGTAAATCACCCGCCACCGGCTAGAGAACATGAATGTCTAGGCGTGTGAAAGTATTTTCCGCACCTTGCCTTTATCTCGCTCGCCCATGTAATCTCTTTGAACGCGGGTGCTTCTATGCATGCACCAATGGTTCCGAAGAATAGCGCGACGAACGACTCGATGATGACCTACCCCGGGTAACAACACAACCTCGATGGCGACTCGGAAGCGTTATGCCACTGTAAATTCTGCGACGAGACGGCATGCATACTGACGGCGGGAATGAGGTTTCAAGCTTTCCAAGCGCCTTCAAAAGGGAAATGTCTAGACGCCGTGACATGCAAAGTAACCAATGAGGGCCTAGAATCCTCCCGGAAACGTAGGTTCATAGGTTGAGAAAGCGGCTGAGAACGGTAGCTGATAGGTATATAGCGTGACAAGGAAATTCCCGCCGTGAAGGAGAGCAATTATGGCAATAGTTAAGAAGAGCTGGCCAAGCATGTCGCTCGTTTCCCACAAGCAACCCGCTGTGGCCCGTCAGCTGGCCTGTGAGTTTCAGGTCGGCCCGCAACGGACCGTACGACCCATCTTTTTTTTTTTTACGTTTCAGTACCGTTTCATGATCGTATGGAAAGGTACAGTAGTGCCCCTAAGGAACTACCGGGCGGATGAGGGTCCTCTGCTCCCACAAAAATACAACTTCAGCCATTCCCTCACTCTTAGGACTACACCCTCTGCGATCCCTGTATTTCCTGCGCGTGACGGAGATGCAACCAACGCAACTGGTACCTCTGTTGCTTTGAACAAGAGTTGGCCGAAAGCGCGTCTACGAATCAACCGACTCCGAGTCTGCCAGTGCTTCCCATAGTCATGAAAAGACAGTCCCCCCCAAGAATGCCACTGCATAGTTTACTGAATTCTGGGCTGTGTGCCCACGGAGATGGACCAGGACGTTTCCCGAAGTGTGCGTACTAGTACTTGCTCACGGAACGAGTTATGTTTTTTACATTGTGCAGAACAAGCAATTTGAAGCTTCGGCTATCGGAACTGACTGCGTTTTCTCCACTCCACGCGTTGTATCATTTGACCTTTGACCGTTTGGACTTGGCGACTCAACGAGAGCGTGCACCATACCCAAATGGCGTATCAGGATAAGAGAGAACTTGAAAGCTGGGGCAGGTTTACCAGCCATGGTCATCTTTTGGGTGCTCGCGAGGGCAAGTCATCACTCCACGGAGTATTGGATGCGGTGTGGGTCCGTGGGATCGTCTCAGGCAACAAGTTTTGTTATCCTTCTTCTGATACGGAGATACTGCCAGTGCCTTCGCATGGTCCGCTTTGGCACTGGCAAGCCAAGAGTACGTTCCCGTTCTGGCTCTCCTGCTTCCTGCTCACCCCCACGTTTCCGGCTGGCGCCTATTACCTCATGATTATGCCGGCGCACCAATCTTGCCTTGCGCGCCCTGCCTTGCTTCCCCAAGCTGCCCCACGCTGACCGTACAGCACCGCCGCGCCAAATCATGCACTGAACATTTCCCCGCTTTACAGGTGGTAGACGTTGTAGGGTCGGCAATGCGTCTGGCCTTGCATTCGACTCATTTCGGCCGACGTCGGGACATCTCGGACATCTTAGGTACTAGCCCATGTTTAGATAGTTCTTTCTTAGTTCCATAAGTAGTTACTACTAAATTATGTACTTAAGGCTGCGAAATACACGGGGAAATCCCTCAGCGAAAGCTCACCCCCTTTTACCTTTCATTCGGACTCACGCGTGCTCTCCGGAGTACGTTTAACGTATTTGGTTGTGGCTATATACGATGCCAACATACAACCAAGACACGGAGCACTGGCAGGAGAGCGTTACGAAGAATGTTCTACGTACTACGCAGTACTATGGATACGAAATAGCAGCAGGGATTGCCCCACCCATGGCTACACTTTGGGCTATGGCAAAGAGACTTCCACCCACGACATTTCCAATGGCGGCCTGTGTTATCGCAGCAATCGATTCGTATGAGCAGATGGATTATTCATTCTACCTGACTTGGGGAACTTACCAGCGACGGACCCAATAGCACTGAAACCAATCAGGCCCAGACAGACAGGGACCAATCTCGGTGCAAACATAAGGCTCGCAGCTACACCAACGGCGCCGATGGCTATCCCTAAGTGAAACCAGCATTAAGCACAATATTTTGATTGGACTAAACTGGCGCCAATGTGGCACCGTTACCTACAGCCTGAGGGCATTGTCCGAAAACAAGAGATAGAAGCCGGGTGAGAAGAGGGGTATTTGATGGACGAGATAAAAGGGTATGGGGTTGACGAAAGCCTGATGGAAGTCTGCAGGAGATGGGAGCGTTGAAAACGTTGCAGCTGCAAGGCTTTTATACAGTACAGTAGTCACATGCCGAGAAGCGTAGTGTTCAGATCTAGTAATTGCGGTTTCCTATGGAAGTGCTTATCGGAAAAGGTCGAAAGTGCGCAAATGAACTACACGGATTAGGGACTCGAATGTGGCGAGCGCATCCAGTTTTAGTTAGAGCTCTGCCTCCGCAGGTAATCGTATTTATTCTCAGATCATGTTACAGACAAATATTTTTGATTATCAACAGAACGAGACGCAGAGAGCGAGGGCGTTCCTAGCAGTACAAAGGAGTCATACAGCTCAGATCTCATATGAGTACGGCAGCGAGACCACTTACGGCTGAACCGACGGCCGTAATAGCTCCAAGGAGTGCCCCACCCATGGCTACGCTTTGCGCTCCAGCAAAGAGATTCCAGCGGCAACATTGCCAGTTCCAGCTTGCAGACCTGCCGCGATCGAGCCCATAAATTCCAGATTGTTTGTAGAATCATTCTACACGACTTGGGGCGAACTCACCGGCAACTGGCCCAGCAGCACCAAAGCCGACCAGGCCCAGTCCTACTGGGGCCAAAAGCGGAACGAGGAGCTGGTACCTGCACCAGCGACTCCAATAGCGATGGTGGTAAGTACTAAGTGTGACCAGCGTTAAGCACCAATATATGCTGTGGGCGCTATTGTGGCACCGCCGTCACTTAGAGCCCATTGTAAGAGAGCAAGAAATGGAAGTATCGAGTTGAAAAGACTTGGTTGAAAAGGAAGGCATCGAACACGCTGGAGCTACGAGGGTTTAAATACGGTAGGTCAGATGCTAAGGAATATCCTTCAGATGTAGAAGCTAAGACGAGGAGCGTGGGAAGTATGATACGTGCGTGAAGACTCACTGGCAAAGTCATCCTCATCCTCGACGGACCTTCTCCCTAGTCCATTCGTCACCCAATGTCAGGCCACAACCCCTCGCTATCGTACCCAAGCTCCTCTACATCATCTACTTATACCCGTCGTCCACCACATTACTCACCCCGACCAGCATCCACCAGCGGGCACGTATTTTTCTTCAACTTATCCAGATGATGACATGCACCTTACTCCTGGTGCACAGGCCCACATTCGCTCTGCTATTGCTGAGCAGGGTCCGTCCGCTCTTTGGGGCAAGTCGGTTGGTCTGGTGAGAGGTGAACGACGGAGGCAGCCCGGAATAAAACGGATTCCTACTCCCAGGACTGAGGAGACGCCATCAGCTAAATATCCGTGTTTTGATGCAGAAGTCCGTTTACTCGCCATTCCTACACCCTGTTTCTCCTAAAGAAAATAATCTTCCAGGACGTCGTTTTGCAGTTTGGAGCCTCCGCCATACATGGGTTGACCGCCGCCATCATTCCTTCCCTCCGTCAAGTTCATGGCTACGATGAATTTTCAGTCTTGGCGCCTGAACCACCCATCCTCAAGTTTGCTAAAATCTTTTACGAGAGCCCGTTTATCCTTCTCCTATGTGCAAGTGCAGTCGTCAGCGCTATTATGGGTAATGTCGACGACACCATCAGCAGCAGCATCGCTATCGTCATTGTCCTCACCGGTCCGTATTCCTTCCCTCCCTGCTCCCACCCTATTCTCCCATGCAAACTTTCTTACCCACCGTTTCAGTTGGCTTTATGCAGGGACAATGATCAGAGCATTCGCTTGAAGCGCTTAACAAGCTCGTTCCCCACCACTGCCACATCATTCGCGTCGGAGAACAGATTCACCTGTTCGCCAACGACTTGCACTTGGAGTTTTGCCCATGGCAAAGCGCAGGGCGATTGTCAAGAAAATCCATTCAGTTGAGGCACTTGGCTCTGTTTCCGTGATCTGCTCCGACAAGACAGGTGCCCCTCGTCTGCTTCCCTGTTCTGTTTGTCAACTGAAATTGATTCATCCAGGCACTCTCACACGAAATGAGCTAACAGTCACAGAATTTCAGGTCCTCCGAGCCCGTCGCTTGGCGTCGACCCGGTTGACCATGACGTGATGCGCAAGCCGCCACTGAAGAAAGCCGAACCGATCATCGCCTGGCGAATCCGAGCGCGTGTCACTTTTTCAGCGTCCATCATCGTCATCGGAACACTTTTCGTCTACTACTTTGCCTTCTCAGATGACCAGATGATCTCGCGTCGCGATCATTCCATGGTGCAGATTTCTTTACCCCATCTTGTGTCCATCTTACTCACGGAAAGCAAAAAAAAACAGTCCTTTTCCTTCTTTGTCTTCCTCGACCTCGTCTCGGCCATCCAAAGCCACAGAACCGGATGCTGCTCGCACCGTCGCGATTTCGTTCCTCTCGCCGCTCGGGCTCGTCTACGTCCCCTTCATACAGGCCGTGTTCTAGACCGAGGCGCTCCGATGAACGACATGTTCTTGCTGTTGATGCTCGCCGCATCGTCGTTTGCGTTACACGAGGGCGGCGAACGAGCGTGAGACTTAACTCAACTGCGATAGAGGAACTTGGGTAAGCTGGGAAACACGGTTGCTCCCTTGTCCACTGCATTTTTTTTGTCAGTCAGGGACCCGGACGAACGCGCACCACTGGTTGGGAGAACGGGTGTTGACCAACTTGATTGTCAAGAATACAGGGTAGAGTAGAGAAAGTTTTGGGTTATGACATCTCTGCTAAAGTAAACAGTTTATTAATAAAGTTGCAAAGATGTTCACCGTGCCGCGGCGCCAGCGTGCGATTCTCTCTCGATATCAAACACATCCGCTTCCGGGATTACAGAAGATGTCCGACAAGAAAATGAGACATGGTGGAGGAGAATGATGTAAGCAAATTAAATCCAAGACACGGGATAGGGATAGGGATAGGGATACATCAGGAAAACTGAGAGCTAGCCGACCCCAAAGAGTTTCAACACGGAGAGGCGATGCTCAATAAGGTCATCAATCCCTGTATTATAAAACAACTGCCTTGTCGATGTCGGTGAGGTGACCGTGGACGCACAGTTGAGGCAGAAAAGACCATTGTCGAGCAAATCGGTCTGTGTGCAACCCTCGCAGTGGCACCGAGGCGTTTTGACTGCGACGCGGAAAATCCAATTGTCGACGGAGACAGGTGATGTTTGGGTCTTTTGAAGGTCGCTCGCGAACTTCGGCCTCGTAGAGGTTTTTCGACAGGGCGGTTTGCTTCTGCCATGGCGCTGCGCAGGGGAAAAAAAGGGTTAAGTCGATCGGAGAAGTGCGAGACACACTGGCAGCTGCAGGACAACGGGTGGCCCAAGTTATCCATACACCATTTCAGTTCAAGTTGTCGACGGCTTCACTGTAACGAAGCTTCTCGAGATACCTGTCGTCCGTTTGATAACGATCACTATTTTTTAGACAGTCAATGACATTGCAACAAGAGGGTACAACGGATCCTCGAGCTCGAGATACAACGCTGCCGATGAGTGAGCAATAACGACAAAGTGACTTGGGTGTGGATCGAGATTTCGACGGTGACGCAGTCACGATGATGACCAAGAATACCGTGACAATACCAATACTCCGAGTCACAGGTCCGAGCCCGCGTCGACGAGAGCCTCATTCTTCACTTTGTCCTACATGGCAATCTCCCTTTGATATTGGGAGCAAGTATCTTCACGCTCTTTTGAATTTCACTCTTCTTAGGGACTCTACGCACATACATTCAAAGTACTAGATAGAAACTCGTGGCGCTCCGCTCAACTTGCAGTTCGCCTCACCTTTTCAATTGACGCACGCACATTAGCGCTCACCGATGCGGTGCTTATCTTGACCACAGGAATCTGTGTTTGATTCGCAAATGGAGTTAGCTGGGGGTGGTTCAGGTAATATTGGACAGGTGTTGTCTTCCACCATGTGCTTCAGACATTCATCCTCCTCACCGCAATTACGTGGACTTTCAATCGGTGCGCATCTACTTTATCTTCTGCCGTGATAGGCTGATCGCATATCTAATAGCCAATGGACCTGGGTGCAATCCGGATTCTAGCCTCCATACATTTGTGCGTATTTCGACTGCCTTGGTTCGTATTCCGCCTAATTCCCTCTCAATCTATCAGGCCTCAGGTCGTGATCATGAAGATGCATTCTCATATGGCAACGAATGACTCACTATCTCTCTCAGCAATCTGCGGCGATTCTGAAACAATATTACGACGTGGGTGGGAGAGGGCCATCTCCGACGCGAAGAAGCACCGAGAGGACCTTGAGCGAGAAGCGGACTCAGACAGGGGTGGTACCGAGACAAGCCCGTCGTCATCCGGCATTCTAGAGTTGCCTGGCGGTGTGACTACCTCATAGGAAGAAGTGCCCAATGCCACTGATCTTCGCAGGCGCCTCGCCCAAATGCTGGTTCAACTATTGCGCTGGACGACGAGAAACCTAAAGGCGTGGCATCTCACCCACTCGCAGATCATCCAGATTCGCCCTTGCTGCGGAAGATTCAGATCTCGAATCGGAACTGGTTAGCCCGGGCCCACAACGCGTGCGCTGGGAAGTGAATCAACTGATCCCATTGCTCGTGTATGAGCTCGAGTTTCCCCGCATACAGAGGTTCGTCTTGGTGGCTGCGTTGGGTGTTTAAGATTGATTTTTTTGTCCACAGAATCCGACCCCTATACGTGTTTGAAAAGACAGTCGCGACTTTGAGCACCTTTATACTATCACCGAGACGTTCATTTTACCCTACACTAATCCGAGCCTGGAGCAGTCCTTCACGGGGGCATTGTTGGATATGTCGCTAACATTCATTGCTTTCATCCAACGTCACATTTGGTGCGTCAAGTCGTAGCACAGAGCCACATCATGACTGACAAGATACTCTCAGAGTATATACAACGAATTTGCCGAGCTTTTGTAGTACGTGGACCCTGCCTGTGGTCAGGTGGTTCTAACTTTGGTGCTGAGTACGGTCACAGTGGAACTTAACTTCTTGGGATGAGTGCTCCCGAGCCGTGTACAACTTCCTGCTTCGACACGTCAGGCGTCGACAACCAACTCGTTCGTGCTCGCGTGCCATGCTGCGGCGGCCCACAAACTGGACATGGCCGTGATCAGGTGCGCTCCTCTCTTGGTGAAAATATTAATTTGGAAACAGTTTGTATAATTTTGTACATCTTGATTTCTCACGATCGCTGTCTCACGGTCGCCAGCGATCGATCTATCAAGATCGATCAAGTGGTTGGCGTCGTTTGCGGGCTTCCCGTTACTCAGTCTCCGTAGCCTACGTCTTTTACTGATACTTGGTTCTCCTGTCGGGCCTTTTCTTTCGGGGATCGTAAAGTACAGTATCTTGCAGTGTTTAATGTAATAACGTTTTGAAAAAGGCGCCCTATCTTTAAGGTGAAGTGGTCAGAAGCTCGAGTGATCGAAAGTGAACCAGCGGACATGATGATTATCCACAACCTTGCCACTAGCGCTGAGCGTGAGATGGCGCAAACAAGGTGCCTTTCATGGCAAAATGCAGACGACACATGGTTACCTCAAGGCTCAACATCCCTCAACCTCTCTCACGCATCTTTCTCTTTCTTACTCTCTTCAATCGCGACCCAGATGGATCCGTATGCCAAAGTCTCCTTTCCCGATGTCTGCCGCTGTTAATCGTTAGTCACTACTACAGCTCAGGTTCTCAAATCTCCGACATAAGGCACAGCCCCCGCGCTGAGGTCACCGAAACGCAATCAGGCTCACATCCGCTCCAGTTGACTGGTATGTACTTCCATTATGATCACCCTCTGAAACGTACTAAATCTCTTTCCCATGCCAGTCGTCAAAGCGTGCAACCTTCCGCGTTTCAAGGTCCTCCTCTCGAAGAAAGGGATTTTTTATGTCACTGTGACTTACGAGGAAACCACGAGGCAGACACGATCTGTGAAAAGAAAGGAGAATATCGTAGAATGGAACGAGAATCTCGACACTTTGTGAGAAATTGCCATACACTGTATTTTATTTCTATTTGTGGCTGAGTCTCCGGCAGCATTGTACAACGGCGCTCTCATATCAAAGTATCTCTGTATGCGAAAGGGACCAAACCGAATGACACCCTTATCGGAAGTCAGAGGATAGCCTGTGCACCACCTCGCGGTTCGTCTCAGAAGAATCTTTACTGATGCATCTGGCTGAGTACCCTACGCGTAGAACTCGACATTGTTTTCGGCAATCCCGATGGGCATTCTAGACAGACAAAAGAACCGGCTACAGTATTAACGATCAGAGTGTCATCAAACGCAAGTTCCTCTCGGACAGCGACAGTCAACACCCCGAATCT
>QLPA01000247.1:0-18205 GCA_003313945.1 Lactifluus pinguis
ACCACTGGAGCTCCTTCCCAACCTTGAGGTAGTTGGATATTCTGGAGCAAGCCATGTTCGGGACGGATTTATCAGATTTCTCAATGAACGACAGGTAGCAGGCCATCCTGTGACCCTCCGCATTGTGGATCGCTCTGTGCTTGAGGATCAAGATTTCTAAACACGTGTGCGCGCTGCAGCACTTGTTTTAAGGATTGAAGTACGTCTACCCATATGTTGCTCGAGCTCACATTCACACCGACTCTTCTGTCAACCACCGGGATTCATTTGGTCGATGATATCGCAACACAGAGTAGCCCTAACTTGTTTATCTTAATCAACATGGGTCTACACTCACTTTTCGTCTTGAAGACGCAAAGTTGATGACCGTCATACGCCCTTTCGATTTTGGATCGTACGCCCTTCCTCAGTTTCTCTAATTATTATTTCTCTTCCTCTTGCGCTCCTTGCAACTGCACAAATCATGCGTATATCTTAGGCCATCATTACGGTTACTGTAATTCCGTTTCATTGGTCGACTTGGTCGACTTGTTGACAGCTTGTAAACAAACCCGTGACGTGCTGACTAAGTTGTTCGGCTGGACCTTAGGCTGCTCTTCATCCCGCTTGTTTTGTTTTGTCGATATGCCTCTCCACTTTCTTCAACTAGCCCCTCAGAGCCCTTTTCAAGACAAATGTTCTTAGACTTGGTGTGGACTTACGGCGAGCGACCAATCAACCAGTTCCTGCAACGCTCCGTACACCTGTTTCTATAGTTCAGGTTCCCATTAGCGTGGATGATCAGCTCGAGGGTGTTGTTGACCTTGTCGGGTAGAAAGTTATGTATAACGAGGTTGTAAAGAGGTGAGTAACGTCGTTTTGTTGTGAATAGTGCAACCAACCTGATCGTTTTACCAAAGCGTCCAAGTTCTGTTTTTGAGCTTGCCACTAGGAACCGTACAACGCTCGTCTCGCCATAGCGATGTGGCCAGCTCGCGTCTCTAAAGCCTTTACTCGCCTTCCACGATATTGAACACCGCAGAGAGTTAGGTCGTTGCTCATGGTGCCACGGAGCCTGCGAGTGCGCGGCTATTTCAGCTTGTTCCAGCCCCACCACACCTCTCGTCGCCTTTCTTTTAATTGTCCTGGTACACCCTCATATGAGCTACCCGAATTTCCCTTCAATAGACAGGCCAAGTTATCATCCATGGGCGTTCAAGCAAGAGGCGGTTTCACGTACGGTATTTCGGGCAAGGCTAAGGCACAGGAGAAGCCGGTGATGCAGAAATGGCGAGATAGCAGCGACAGGTGACCGAACTGAAGAACGTCCTGTGTGTTATGGGTTCTTTTTTTTTTTGCGAATATATGTCCATCTGATTATATGTCTGTATGCTTGGTTGGTCCAGCGGCCTCACAGTTCGGAAGAGGTATATTGGGCTCGTCAAACATGCCCCACATTTGTGAAGACGCACACCCTCGTGGTGGGTGCAGCATACGTATCGACGATATAAGCCCTGGCATGCATACATATGCTCATGAAACATTGCGGAGAAACTTGTTGTGGTCGCATCTTGTACGTCATACCGGCGCGTATAGAAGGTGGGCCCAACTTCGTTAATAGTATCCCACGATGACCTTTCCTTTCCTCACGCGCGCAGCTCGATGCTCTAGGGAAAGGCGAATCGAGATGAAACTCGATATCGTGTTAGCTTATTCACCGCTCTTCTTCACTTGTGATTGCGGAAGCCACATGGAAGTAAGGAAACATGGCGTCGTGCTAGTACAAAATGAAAAAAAAAAAAAAGATCGCGTTGGTCGCAGCGACCTCTCTCGGGTCATACATACCCTGGGATGTTGCGCAGTTGGTGATGCCCCGCCTTAGGCTGCGCGATCGATGATGCCTCAAGTAAGTCAGTCAGTATTTAACGGTGTATTTCGCTGCGGTGGTTGTCATTGGGAGAAGAAACCACGCACACTAAAAGCAGGGCTGTACGTCAATATTCGTGGTGCTCTCTGCTGTATCTGTTCGTGACGTGGCGTTGGTGCACAGCACCAAAAGCCTTTGAAGGTATTGACTTGCCCGCGCGGTATCTGCGCGCATATAATATAAATATAGGTCTGTGTGATAAGTGTGGAAAGTGGCTCATAATGAGGCAACGATGGCGAAGATGGTGACGCCGGCGTCCAATCTGGATATCGGTCAGCGCCCGGGCTTCCTTAGCAAAGGACACCGCCACCGCCACGGGAATGAGGCATCTCTTCAATCGCACCCACGTCATTACTCACATCCCTGAAAATACCTGATTGCTGCTCTATCATAAATCCATCTTCCTCTCATGGCACAGGGAAGGCTCAGCCATCGTAAGCATGACCTTTGCGTCCCGGCCAGTGATCTGTTCACAAACTTGCGAATTGATAGGCCTTAACATTAATAGGCTATACTCACCTATCCACATTATCAACGACGATGTGCTTCTCAACATATTTCATCTTTATCGGCTGGCAAATCCGGACGAATACGACGACGAAACTGGGGTGAGCACGACTTATTGGCACCACCAGCGTTGGTGGTACAAATTGGCACATGTTTGTCGACTGTGGCGAAATCTTATTCTTGAATCACCATCCCGGCTCGACCTCCATCTCTACTGCACCAATGGGGTACCTGTAGCGGACATGCTCACACATTCACCACCTTTACCACTCACCATCAATTATCGCACTACCGATCGGAGGATACCAGCAGAAGATGAATCAGGTGTACTTCTTGCACTTTCTCACCGTGATCGCGTGCATCACGTTAACATTTTGGTGCCAAATCCGAGGAAGTTCGTCGCGGTTATGGATAACCAATTCCCAATTCTGAAACACATGCATATCCATTCTGAGACCAAAGTCATCCTTCCAGTCACGTTTCAAGCGCCCAATCTACGCCATCTCATACTGCGCTGGGCTTCCCTTCCAATTGGATCACCCTTACTCACAACTGCCGCGGGACTCGTCACTCTCGAGCTTAAGCATATCTCGCCATCCGCTTATTTCCCTCCAAGTTATCTACTTACCCAACTTTCGCTTTTGCTCCAGCTCGAGAGACTGTCCATTGGAGTTCGTTCCCCTCCCAACCGCGATGTTAAGCACCAGACCCCGGATATGGTCGTACTTCCTAACCTACGCTTCTTTCTATTCAAAGGTATGGCAACATATTTGGAAGGTCTTGTTGCTCGGATCAGCGCCCCTTCCCTCAACCGGCTTCATGTCTATCTTGATCATCATGATCAGCCCTCCATTACTTTTCCACGCCTCTTGCAGTTCATGCAAACATCCGAGAACCTGGGATTTACCGCTGTTCAGGTAACTTTCAGTGACCTAGGCCTTTCCTTACATGCGGCCCCTCCAAGTCGGAAGGTGTTCTTGCAGATCTGGTGTCTACATCTCAACTGGCAGGTTACGACTGCGGTGCAATTATTTGGTACACTTTCACCCTTACTCTCTGTTGTCGAGCAAGTCACATTCAGCTACCAAAAGCACTTTGTATTATCAGAATTGCACAACAATGTCGACCGAAGTGAATGGCGTGAACTTCTTAGGCCGTTCACCAACGCGAAGACTATTCATGTGCACGATGATCTCGTCAGCAGAATTTTCGGTTCCTTACCATCTGAAGATGGAGAGCCGCCATTGGAGATCCTTCCGAACCTCGAGGTAGTTGGATATTCTGGAGAGGGGGATGTTCGGGACGGATTTATCAGATTTCTCAATGAACGACAGGTCGCAGGCCATCCTGTGACCCTCCGCATCATGGAGCTCGAGGATCAAAATGCCTAAGTACGTGTGGGGGCTGCAGCACTGGTTTTAAGGATTGACGTACGTCTCTATACAACTACCCATATTTCACTCGAGCTCACATTCACACCGACTCTTTTGTTGATGTAACATGGGCCTTTGCTTACTTTGCATCTTGAAGACATGAAGTTGATGACCATCATACACCCTTTCGATTTCGTTGCATGATCGCACACCCTTCCTTAATTTCTCTAATTATTATTTCTCTTCCCCCTACGTTCCTTGCGACTGCACAAATCGCACGTATATCTTGGGCCATCATTACGGTTACTGTAATTCCTTTTGACTGGTCGACTTATTGACAGGATGTAAACATGTAAACCCGTGACGTGCTGACTAATATATTTAGCATCTCGGAGTCTCTGCTCTTGATCCCGCTCTTGATCCCGCTTGTTTTGTTTTGTCGATATGCCTCTCCACTTTCTTCAACTAGTCTGAGTCCTTTTCAAGACGAATGTTTGTAGACATGGTGTGGATTCACGGCAAGCGACCAATCAACCAGATCCTGCAACGCTCCGTACACCTGTTTCTGTAGTTCAGGTTCCCATTGCCGTGGATGATCAGCTCGAGGGTGTTGTTGACCTTGTCGGGTAGAAAGTTATGTATAACGAGGTTGTAAAGGGGTGAGTAACGTCGTTTTGTTGTGAATAGTGCAACCGTCCAAGTTGTCAAAATTGACGAGATCTTAACCTCTGTTTTTGAGCTTGCCACTAGGAAACGTACAAGCTAGTCTCGCCATAGCGATGAGGCCAGCTCGCGTCTCTCAAGTCTTTACTCGCCTTGGACACCGCAGAGAGTTAGGTTGTTCACACGGAGCCTGCGAGTGCGCGGCTATTTCAGCTTGTTCCAGCCCCACCACACCTCTCGTCGCCTTTCTTCTAATTGTCCTGGTACACCCTCATATGAGCTACCCGAATTTCCCTCATTAGACAGGCCAAGTTATCATCTATGGGCGTTCAAGCAAGAGGCGCTTCCACGTACGATATTTCGGGCAAGGCTAAGGCCCAGGAGAAGCCGGTTATGAACGAGGGTAGCAGCGATAGGTAAGCCGTCACCGACGTCCTCGGTGTTGTAGGTTCCTTTTTTTTTTGCGAATATATGTCCATCTGATTATACATCTGTATTCTTAGTTGGTCCGGCAGTCTCACAGTTCCGAAGAGGTCCATCCCCCGCTCAACGCCGGACCATGGGCTCGTCCCAGGCGCGCACCCTCGAGGTCGATGCCGCATACGCCTCAGATATCGACGATATAAGGCCTGACATTCATACATATGCTCATGAAACATTGCGGACAAACTTGTTGTAGTCGTCATCCCGGCGCTTATAGAAGGTGGGACCAACATTTTCGAACTACATCCACTTCATCCATACCCATCTTCGTTAATAGTATCCCATGATGAACTCTCACTTGGAAGACCCACCGCAGCCTCCTGCTCAGGCTTCCATTGCAATCGTCTGTGGCTATAATTCTTGTATTCGTTCTTACTTGAGAAGGTCGTTACGGGGATTAAGGAGGGGGAGGGAGGGACTCATTGTGAATGACGAGATATATCACTTCGTGAAAAGTGAACGTATTCAAAGTATACCTATTCGTAGACTCTACCCATCTGACTGAAGTGGAAGCATGGATATATACAAATAGAGTACGATTTGTGGTACGTACGGGGATCACTGCTAGCCAGGGACCGCCGTCCGCCCTCAACGTGGCGTCGTGCTAGTACAAAATGAAAAAAAAAAAAGATCGCATTGGTCGCTGCGACCTCTCTCGGGTCATACCCGGATGTTGCGCACTTGGTGGTGCCCGCCCCAGGCTGCGCGATCGATGATACCTCAAGTAAGTCAGTCAGTGTTCAACGGTGTGTTTCGCTGCAGCGGTTGTCATTCGTGACGTGGCGTTGGTGCACAACACCTGAAGTGTATGAAGGTGGTAAGGTATCGACCTGCCCGCGCAGTATCTGCGCGCATATAATATAAATGTAGGTGTGTGTGAAAAGTGTGGAAAAGTGGCTCATAACGAGGTGACGATGGCGGCAATGGTGATGGCGAAAACGGTGACGCCAGTGCCCAATCTGGATATAGGTCAGCGCCCGGTCTTCCTTAGCAAAGGACACCGCCGGGAATGAGGCATATGTCGTCCAAGAGGCCTACACACTGCTGTACACTCTTCAATCGCATCCACGTCATTACTCACCTCCCTGAAAATTCCTGATTGTTGCTCTATCATAAATCTATCTTTTCCTCATGCCAGTGGGAAGGCCCAGCCATCGTAAGCAGTTCCAAGTGATGACCTTTGTGTCCCTGATTTGTTCACAAACTTACTACGAATTGATAGGGCTTAACATTAATAGACTATACTCACCTATCCATATCCTCAACGACGATGTGATTCTCCATACGTTTCATCTTTATCGGCTGGCAGATCCGGACGAATATGACGACGAAACTGGGGCGACCACGATTTATTGGCACCGCCAGCGTTGGTGGTACAAAATAGCACACGTTTGTCGACAATGGCGAAATCTTATTCTTGAATCACCATCCCGACTCGACCTTCATCTCTACTTCACCAATGGCGTGCCTGTAGCAGACATGCTCGCACATTCACCACCTCTACCACTCACTATCCATTATCGCAATTATCGGGAGCCTGAGATGACAGCAGACGATGAATCGGGTATATTGCTTGCACTGTCGCACCGCGACCGCGTACGTCACATTAACTTGCCAAATGTTAAGAAGTTCGTCACGGCTATGGATGATCAATTCCCAATTCTGGAACGCATGTATATCTATTTCCAGACCGAAGTGGTCCTTCCTGTAACGTTTCAAGCCCCCAATCTACGCCATCTCAGGCTGTGGTCAACTTCCATTCCGATTGGATCACCCTTACTCACAACGGCCGCGGGACTCGTCACTCTCGAGATTCTCCATATCCCGGCATCCGCCTATTTCCCTCCAAGTTTTCTACTTGCCTTGCTTTCGATTATGCACCAGCTGGAGAAGCTGTCCATTGGATTTAGATCACCTATCACCAACCGTGATATTGAAAGGCAATCGCGCCCGACCCAGACCCTGGACATGACCACACTTCTTAACCTACGCCGATTTGTGTTCCGAGGTAGGGCCAGATATTTGGACGCTCTTATCGCTCGTATCAGCGCCCCTTCCCTCAACAAGCTTTGTCTCAACCTTTTCAATCAGCGCTCCATTACTGTTCCACACCTCTTACAGTTCTTGCAAACATCCGAGAACGTCAGAGTTACCACTCTCAATGTACCTTTCGGCATGGTTGGTGTTTCCTTACGTGCGGTCCCTTGGCGTCGGGACAGTCCCTCGATGTTGGTGATCAGCTGCATACGTCGTGATTGGCAGGTTGCTTCTGCGGCGCAATTACTCGGTACACTTTCACCCGTACTTTCTGTTGTCGAGCGAGTCACATTCAGCTACGAACTGCGCGAACAATCATCGGAATCGCACAACAACGTCGACCAAAGACAATGGTGTGAACTTCTCAGGCCATTCACCAACGCGAGGACTATTCACGTGCAAGATGATCTCGTTGACAATATCTTTCGTTCCTTACTATCGCACGAGTCACCACTGGAGCTTCTTCCGAATCTTGAGGAGGTTGGATATAATTCTGTCGGGCTCGATGCTCGGGACGCACTTAATGCCTTTGTTGATGCACGGCGGGTAGCAGGCCATCCAGTGAGCCTGCGCGCATACATATGTTCATGAAACATTGCGGACAAACTTGTTGTGGTCGCATCTTGTACGTCACCCGGCGCGTATAGAAGGTGAGCCCAACATTCTCGAACAGTGGATCTACAACCACTTCATTCATGCCCATCTTCGTTAATAGTATCCCTCGATGGACTCTCTTCACGCGTGCACTTGGAAGACCGACCGCAGCCTCCCGCTCAGGCTGCCATTGTAGTAGTCTTTGATTACTCATTGTGAATGACAAGATATATCACTTCTTGAGAAGAGAATGTTTTCAAAGTATACCTATTTGTATACTCTAGTACCTCCACCCATCCGACTGTTGTGGAAGCATGAATTCATACAAATAGATTATGATTTGTGGTACGTACGGGTATCACTGCTAGCCAGGGACTCCCGCCAACTCTCAACCTCCAACTCTATTGTGTCTGCAATTGGCCTTGGCACTGGACTGGATACCTGCGCAGCTCGATGCTCTGGGGAAAGGCGAATCGAGATAAAACTCGATCTCGTGGTAGCTCTTTTCCATTTGCGTTCGTGATTGCGGAGTGGTAGTAAGGAGTAGTAAGGAGACGTGGCGTCGTGCTGGTACAAAATGAAAAAAAAAAAAAGATCATATTGATCCTTGCCATATCCTGGGATGTTGGGCGATTGGCGGTGTCCGCTTGCGCGGTCGATGATCCCTCAAGAATCAGTCAGTAAGTCAGTCGGTGTTTAATGGTGTTTTCGCCGCAGTGGTTATCATTGGGAGAAGAAATAAAAAAACGCCAAAAGCGGGGCTGTACGTCCATATTCGTGGTGCTCTGTGCGGTATCTATTCGTGACGTGGCGTTGGTGCACAGGTATTGACCCGCCCGCGCTGTATCTGCGCGCGTATAATATGAATGTAGGTGGGTGTGAAAGCGTGAATATTCATATTGAGATGACGATTGAGATGACGATGGCAAGGAAGGTGGACGCAAGCGCCCAATCTGAATAGGTCAACGCCCTCCGTAGCCAAGAACATCGCCACCGCCACCGCCACACACATTGTGCATTCTTCAATCGCATCCACGTCATTACTCGCCTCCCTGAAAATACCTGATTGCTGCTCTATCATAAATTCTCCTCATGTCAGTGGGAAGGCTCAGCTACCGTAAGCAGTTCCAATTGTTCCCCCGGTCCGTTCACAAACTTGCAAATTGATAGGACTTAACATTAATAAACTATACTCACCTATCCATATTCTCAACGACGATGTCCTTCTCAATATATTCCATCTTTATCAGCTGGCAGATCCGGACGAATATGACGACGAAGCTGGGGCGACCACGATTTACTGGCACCACCAGCGTTGGTGGTACAATCTGGCACACGTTTGTCGACTGTGGCGAAATCTTATTCTTGAATCACCATCCCGGCTCGACCTTCATCTCTACTGCACCAATGGTGTACCAGTAGCGGACATGCTCGCACATTCACCACCTCTACCGCTCACTATCGATTATCACAATGATCGGAAGATGACAGCAGAAGATGAATCGGGTATATTGCTCGCACTTTCGCACCGTGATCGCGTTCGTCGCATTGACCTTTTCGAGCTGCCAAATGCGGGGAAGTTCGTCACGGTTATGGATGATCAATTCCCAATTCTGGAACGCATGTATGTCTATTCTTGGATCGAAGTGGTCCTTCCTGTAACGTTTCAAGCGCCCAATCTACGCCATCTCAGACTGAAGACGGCTTCCTTTCCAATTGGATCACCCTTACTCACAGCTACCGCGGGACTCGTCAGTCTCTCACTTCTCGATATCCCGACATCGGCCTATTTCCCTCCAAGTTTTATACGTTCCCGACTTTCGCATTTTCTCCAGCTGGAGACGCTGTCCATCGAATTTAAATCCCCTATCCCCAACCGTGATGTCGAAAGGCAGTCGCGCGACTCACGCCAGACCCAGACCCCGGACATGACCACACTTCCTAACCTACGCCACTTTGCATTCCGAGGTACGGCCACATATTTGGAAGCTCTTGTCGCTCGGATCAGCGCCCCTTCCCTCAACAAACTTCATGTTTATCTTTATAATCAGCTCTCCTTTACTTTTCCACGCCTCTTACAGTTCATGCAAACATCCGAGAACCTCAGATTTACCGCAGTCCAGGTAAATTTCAGTGCACTTGCCGTTTCCTTACATGCGTTCCCTTGGAAGTGGGACACCCCTTTGGAATTGCAGATCGGGTGCAGACATCTCGACTCGCAGGTAGCGGCCGTGGTGCAATTATTGGGTACACTTTCACCTGTACTCTCTGTTGTCAAGCAAGTCACATTCAGCTACGAAGAGCACAGTCTATCATCAGAATGGCACAGCAATGTTGACCGAAGACAGTGGCGTGAACTTCTTAGGCCGTTCACCAACGCGAAGATTATTCATGTACACGATGATCTCGTTAGCCAAATCTTCCGTTCTTTGCCATCTTACGATGGAGAGCCACCGCTGGAGCTCCTTCCGAACCTTAAGGAGGTTGGACATTCTGGAGGAGGTGGTGCCATTGTCCGGGACGCATTTACTACATTTCTCAATCAACGACAAGTATCAGGCCATCCCGTCAGCCTGCGCTTGGTGGATCGTTCGATGTTCGATATACCTCAGTGCCTATAGCATATGGATGCTGCAGCAATGGAGATAGTAATGGGTTGATCGAAGTATGTCTCGACTTGACTACCCGTATCGTAATCGTGCTCACACCGTGGCACCTACCTACTCTCCTATTCACGATAATCACCAGATTTTACTAGTCATTGATGAGATCGCACCCATAGTCCATACATATTGGCCATCGTTATTCGTGTTTCGAGCAGTGTCATTTCCTTTGCGATGTATTCACGTACACTCTACGGCCGTTTGCCAAGTCTTGCAATCCCGTGACATACTATGACTAAGACAATCTGGCGTCTCGGAGTACAGCCCTTCATCCGTTTGCTTTGTGCACACGTCGGTCACCCTTCTTGGACCTTTCTTCAAAATATGTCGGCATGCGCTGCTGTGCGTGTGGCGTGTTTACCGTGATCCTCTGAGGATACTCCGCCACTCTCATCAATAGGTGCTATTTATTTTTTTTCAACTAGCCTCAGCCTGAGCTTTTCTAAACGAATTGGTTCAGATCTGCTACTTCGCAATGTCCTTAAGGGCCTTGTAGTGCGGGAGCCTGAGGCTATAGGCAAGAGGCACTTTCACGTACGATATTTCGAGGCAAGGTTAAGACTCAGGAGAAGCCGGTGATGCAACATGGCGAGGATAAAAGCTATCGGTAAACCGTCGCCAGACTGAAGAACATTGTGTCTTGTAAGTTCCGTTTTTTTTGTGAGTACTACATGTTCACATGATTATCTATAGGTATACTCGGTTGGTCCGGCTGCCCCATAGTTCGAAGAGGTACGTCCTCCGCTTAACGCCGGACCGCAGGCTCGTCGAAAATGGCGAAGACGCGCACCCTCGAGCCTGAGGCGGATACAACACATGTTTCAGACAATATCGACATCATTCGATGGTCCTCCCCGATGACTCGTACTCGAATCGACGAGCTGTCACGTGTGAGCGCTGCGGCGACGGTCATCATAATAGGTGGTGGGACACAGTACGTCATGTTCATATCTCACTACAGCCCACTCTCATACCAGTTGCCTTGTTCATGACGACTCAGACCACATAATTAAATCGCGTTAAGGCAAATAGTTATCACAGCCCTTATTCTCGTTTCGTGTTCACACACTGTTCCTTGGACTGTCCAACTATAACTTGGGGTAGATAGCATGTCCCTGTGGTGTACGTACACGTACATTACAATTGTCAGTCCTTTCAAGTTTAATTTCCTTCTTCCTTTGACGGAGCAAAGCCAGCATCCTTCGATCACGTGATGTGATGATTAATTCAAGTGCTCCAGTCAGTCCTTCGTTTCTCCGTTTTTCCATCGCCATGCCTCCATGCTTGTAGCTGCTACGAATGTGAAACTTCAAACATCTCTCCACTCTCACTCTTCCCAATTTTGTCCGGTCAAAGTACTAACAACACCTCAACATCGACGCGTCTGCCCATATAGAAAAACTACACCTACCGAACGCATTCTATACCACACTGACAGGATACGTGATAACCATGAGGTTGGTGTTTTCTCCATTCTTCCTTCTTTTCACCGCCTGCGCTGAGTCGAATGTGTGCATATGTAGGTAGGTAAGAGGAAAGGATAGTATCGGCGTAATTATATGAATAGCATGGAGCTTGAGCGCGAGAAGGGTATCAATTTGATGTCCCAAAATAATATTGATACAATACCCATGGTGCGTCTGTCAACGGTTCTGTACTTTGAGCTCAACCTGTTTATCCGATATTTTTACCCATCTTTCTAAACTCCGTGACAAAGAATCCCGCCGTGTAACCACTTGTCAATGCCGTCTGTGCATATCTTCCAAATCCCGCGGAGCTTGAAGGTGTGCCCCATCCAGTGATACTGCGCCGCCAGTTTTATCTCGTTCTGGCCGTGACGGTGCTCGTTTAAGTTTGTGGAGGGGGGGAGGGGTTCGGGAAGCCCACGTATCTGTAGGTGTACGAGGGTAAGTCGGAAATGGGATAGTCTACCTTTCACGCGGAATGATGGAGATGGCGGCGCTTGGTAGCCTACTCTTGGATTCAAGATGAAAGCTGCCATGTCTTTTTCAGCCATTTCACAGTATTTGAAGGTGTCCGTCTTCCGTTCAATGCTGGGCTGTACTGACCAACCCCTCACATCGACGGACGAGTGCATCGTCGGGGCGGCGGCTGCCGACATATTAGGCGATGTCGGAATATGGAACAGACCGGCTTTCTTTGCATGGCATCCTTTCTTTCTCCCCACCCTTATGTCGAGTTTCCAGTTACTATTTACTTCTTCTCGTACAGAAGCGAAGCTCGACGTTCTCGAACAGTGGATTTATGTGCACCTCTCCTCTCCGTTGCTTTTGCCTCCGCCCTTTAGCACAACTAGAACTCCTTCTCCCTATGCCCCACAACTCACATCCGACGCATACATCGTCCAGCTCTGGCGCCAAGGATACATCTGCGGCACACATGTCGGTGGCATAGATGGCATCTCGCAGAAGTACTCTTGTGGTCGCTGTCGTGGTTGGCGGGCGGCGAGGCACCCCATGACTCAGCCAACTCAGCCATCTATGTAGTGTCTCACAGTATCGTCCTTCAGGGATCTTGTGAGATGTTTTGATGTGATGCTCTCTTCACAGCAGATGAGGAGACTTGAAGAAAAGAGAACCCTAATTTCTAAAGTGTAGCTTTTCATGTACTCTACCTATATATCAACCTAGTCAGGCATGGCACCGCTTGTCGTAACAGTGGGTGTTCAACGTTGAATGCCGAAACTTACGACGGGTCCGCCATGCGGTACAGTCCCAAATTCAAGGACGGAATTCTTTCGTCACGCACGCACTTGAAGGACCGGCCAGAGCCAGCAGCTACTGGTCTCGGCCCCGGTGCAGATATTTGCGCAACTCTGAAAGGAAATCAAGATCCCACAGCTTATTCAGCAGCTCGTGCGACACACATGCCCAATTCAGGATATGCCTCCCAGCGCCCAAAGGACCGTGATACTGTCAGGACTCGAGGACAGAGCATCGTCCATGCAAACCACCATTGCTACACCGTGAGCTCTTCAATCGCCGTCACTCCACATTACTCACCTCCGTGGTTTTTGCTGTACCATGTCATGAACCAAGTCGTGAGTTCCAAATCCTTCATGTCTCGTTCTCTGATCTGTTCACAACCTCACAAACTAATAGGGCTCAACAGCAATAGACGACACTCACCTATCCATATCCTGAAGGACCTGAACGATGACGTACTTCTCGATATATTTCATCTTTATCGGCTGGACGAATGTCAGGATGGATTCGCAACGGTCGCCGATTGGCCCGGCCAACGTTGGTGGTACAAATTGGCACACGTTTGTCGACAGTGGCGAAATGTTATTCTTGGATCACCATCCCGGCTCGACCTTCACCTCCTCTGCACCAACGGTGTGCCTGTAGCAGACATGCTCGCACATTCACCACCTCTACCACTCACCATCTATTATTGCCATTATCGGGAGCATATGATGACAGCAGAAGATGAATCGGGTATATTTCTTGCACTTTCGCACCGTGATCGCGTGCGTCACATTGACTTGCCAAATGTGCGGAAGTTCTTCAAAGCTATGGATGATCAATTCCCCATTCTGGAAAGCATGAATATTCTGGAAATTTTCGATAGAAATTATCGGGTCAAAGTGGTCCTTCCTGTAACGTTTCAAGCTCCCAATCTACGCCGTCTCATACTGTACAGGGTTTTCATTCCAATTAGATCACCCTTACTCACAACTGCCGCGGGACTTGTCGCTCTGACGCTTATGGATATCCCGGCATCCACCTTCCCTCCAAGCTATCTACGAGCCCGGCTTTCGCTTATGGCCCAGCTGGAGAGGCTGTCCATTGGATTTAGCTTCCCCTTTCCCCAAAGCCAGTTGTACCAAATCCCGGATATGATCGTACTTCCCAACCTACGTTTCTTTCTATTCAAAGGTACGGCGACATGTCTGGAAGTTATTGTTTCTTGGATCAGTGCCCCCCTCCTCAACCAACTTCAAGTCTTTCTTGATCACCAGCCCTCCTTTGATGTTCCACTCCTCTTGCAGTTCATACAAACATCCGAGAACCTGCGATTTACCGCTGCTCAGGTAACTTTCGGCGACGTTACCCTTTCCTTACATGCGGACCCTCCGAATCTGAAGGTGTTGTTGCGGATCTGGTGCTACCATCTCAACGATCAGGTTACGGCTGCGGTACAATTATTTGGTACCCTTTCGCCCATACTCTCTGTTGTCGAGCAAGTCACATTCAGCTACCAAGAGCACAGTCGATCATCAGAATGGTTCAACTATGTCGACCGAAGTCAGTGGTGTGAACTTCTTAGGCCGTTCACCAACGCGAAGACTATTCATGTACAAGATGATCTCGTCAGCCAAATCTTCCTTTCCTTACCATCTGACGATGGAGAGCCACCACTGGAGCTCCTTCCAAACCTTGAAGAGGTTGGATATTCTGGAGAAAGCGATATTCGGGACGTATTTATCAGATTTCTCAATGAACGACAGGTAACGGGCCATCCTGTGACCCTCCGCGCTGTGGATCGCTCTGTGTTCGAGGATCGATTTGCCTAAGTACATGTGGGCAGCACTGGTTTTAAGGATTGAAGTACGTCTTAATACAACTATCCATATGTCACTGCAGCTCACATGCGCATCGATTCTTCTGTTCATGTCAACCGATGATATCGCAACACTGAGTAGCCCAACATGTTTATCTTAATCAACATGGGTCTGTACTCACTTTCCGTTTTCAAGACACAAGGATGATGACCATCATACGGCCTTTCGATTTCGTTGCATGATTGTAAACCCTGCTTCAGTCTCTCTAATTATTAATTCTCTTCCCCCTGTGTTCCTTGCGACTGCGCAAATCGTCCGTATGTCTTGGGCCATCATTACGGTTACTGTAATTCTTTTTCATTGGTCGACTTGGTCGACCTACAGTAGTCACTCTTCGTTTCTTCTTTTTCCGTCGCCATGCCTCCATGATTTATATATGCTGGAATGGAGATTAGGGGTCAGGACGACACCGTGGGAAGCGTAGCGGACATTGTACAGTTACCCGGCGCTGAGATAAGCACAGACTACACGGCTTCAGCTTCATCCCCAACCATCAAATCCTCGAGGCAGTACCCAACCCTCCAACGCTTGTAGCTGCTAAAAATGTGAGAACTCAAGCTCATAATTCCTCTTCATTCCCACTCTCGGCTGATCGTTACCGGTCAAAGTACTAACAATACCGCAAAATCGACCTGTCTGCCCATATAGAAAAATGACACTTACCACCGCTGGCGCTGAAATAAATGTATGCACGATGCAGGTAAGAGGAAAGTATAGTATCAGCGTAAATGTGAATAGTATGGAGGTAGAGCGCGAGAAGGGTATCGATGTGGTGTCATCAAATCCGTGGTGCGCCTGTCTACTTTATTTTTTTTGAATGTTTGTATATTGAGCTCAACCTGTCTATCTGGTATTTTTGCCCATCCCTTTAAGCGCAGTGATAAAAAATCTCGAAGCATAACCACTTATCGATGTCGTCTGTGCGTATCTTGCGAATCCCGTGGAGCTTGAGGTTGTGCCCCATCCAGTGATACTGCGCCACCAGTTTACCTCGTTCTGGAAGTGGCTGCGCTCATCGCAATTGCGTTTAAGCTTGTCGAGTGGAGGTTCTGGCAGCTCACGTATATGTAGGTGTACGAGGGTGGCTTGAAAATGGGTCCGTCTATCTTTCACGCGGAATGACGAGGATGGCGACGCTTGGTAGGCTACCCTTGGACTCAAGATGAAAGGGGCCGCATCTGTTTCAGCCAATTTATAGTATTCGAAGGTGTGCATTTTCCGTTCAATGCTGGGCTGTACTCAGCAGATCCCTCACATCGACGGACGAGCGTATCACCAGGGCGGCTACTGCAGACACTCTATTTACTTCTCGTACTGAAGCAAGGCCCGACGTTCTCGAACAGTATATTTACGTGCGTTTCTCCATTGCTTTTGCCTCCGCCCTAACACAACTAGAACTGCCTGCTCACGCCCCTATGTCCCACATCTCACATCCGACGGACCGACGGATACATCACCCAGCTCTGGCGCCAAGGATAAATCGGCGGCACACGTATTGGCGGCGTGGATGGCGTTTCGCAGAAGCGCCCTCGTTGTCGTTGTCGTGTTCGGCGGGCGGCTCGACGCAACAAGAGCGGCAATGGGAACCGCACCTAGCACCTGGCAGAAATCGGCGAGGCACCCCATTACTCCGCCGTCTATGTGGTGTCTCACAGTATCGTCCTTCAGGGATGTTTTGATGTGATGCTCTCTTCATAGCAGATGAAGAGGCTTTTGGAGAAAAGATAATCCGTCACGATAATTTCTAAAGTGTGGCTTTTCATATGTTCTCTACCTATATATCTGAATATATCATGACATTTTCATCGTCTGACATGTGTGGGGATTCAGTTGCTACCACCAAGCGACCATTGACCATCTCATCTCAACTTAGTCAGGCATGGCACGGCTTGACTCACAGTGCGTGTCGAATGCCGAAACTAACGACGCACATGCGGTACAATCCCAAATGCAAGGACGGAGCGCTTTCGTCACGCACGCACTTTGAGGGATCAGCAGCTACTGGTCTCGGCCCTGGTCCGGATATTTTACCTTGCTTGTTACCTTGCTTGCATTACCTTGCTTGCAAGGTCTATGCGCCCGTAATCACGCCTGCTGATGACAGGTGTTGGTAATCAACTTACGTCATTGGTTTTCCTTTCTTGGCCTCCGGATGTCCTTTTTCGTGACGATAGCCTGCCTTTCCTGTTCATTCCGCGCAAGAAAAAACATATGTACTGAGTATGTTTTGTGACGTGTGTCTGTCACTCTGGTATGTTTTTCTTCCATATGTCTCAATGATTCTCTGTATGTTCACACGCCGGGGCGTGACTCTGGCGGGTCACGCCCCGTGCCTTGCTGCAGGTTGTCGCCCCAGCCTGGCCCTTCTTCCTGGTCATTCCATACAGTCTCCCGAGCCTCCCTTCCCTGAAGATAACACGTCGACTGTCCTTGTGGTCAAACTTCACCTTGTTGTTTACATGACCTCCACTCGTGGTGTTCGAAACTACAGGTAGCTATGAAGTATGAGCTCTTCTGGTTGAGCCACGTTGTGAACAAGCATCCTGAGCGTGTGCTGCATGCTCTTCACGTGTCGCGCACCGCGCGATTTGGGCGTCGTGTGTGCGACGATTCCATCAAGGATGACTTTCCCCAACGCCGTCCTTGACCTGGTTTCAAGCGATGCGCACAGCAGAATCCAATAAATGCGTTTCTCTGAGTTCATGCCCCATGCGTGCGTGCCGAGTGACCCACTGGCGTAAAAGACCCGCGGCAGGGTGACGCCGGCCTGATCGTATGCGGATCACTACATCCACGAATCATTTCGGTCGCATGGTCCCGCCAAGCTGCGCTTCTACTTGAAAGGTTCCTCCCTTCCGCGCGAGACCGAGTAACACGAATCGCCTCCAGTGAGCGTGCGGGTAAAGCTTTACGATCTCCGTAGGGGCTTGTCCCAAACACGCAAGCGCAAGTAGTGCCCACGCCATGTAACGACAGGTGGGAGCTGTCCGAGGACGTGCCCCGGATGCGAATATGGTGAGTAGCGCCTTGGTAAGGATGGCCGCAAGGTTAAGATCAATAGTGGTGTTGTCTGACTGGATGGCAACGTTGGCAATGCTGTCGCTCCCGCTGGTGGATCATGATCAAGGGTCTGCTTTCAAAGAGCTGATGACCACGATCGAGTCTCCGCATTTCACACCGCCGCGGATGTTGAACATCTATTTCAGAGTGGCCACTGCGACACGAATGCCAACGTCAAAAAGGGCCGGTATGGTAACCTCTTGCCCGCTCTGCTCACTCTCGGTAACTGAGTCGGGGATACCACTCTTCAAGTGTCTGCGGGGGATTCCAGCCGATGAGGCGGTGGCGGCGGCGTGAAAAGCGGTGACTCGATCATTGTCGTCAGCTCTTC